>NEWO01000196.1:827277-860357 GCA_003013225.1 Phalaenopsis aphrodite | reverse complement strand
AACGTAGATGACATAAGAGTGCATAAATCAAGAGATTCAAGCTCCTTGGAAATGCCAAGAGGAGGTATGTAATTTCTTTTCTTTATGAATTATTGCCTGCAGAAAATAATTAATGACGGCTGTTTAGCAAGAACAAGAACACTTGTACAAAATTGGGAAAGGCGGGATGGCTCTTCTGGATTTGAAGGCCCACCTAGATGCAATTCTTCTGATAGTTTTCTTTCTGGAATGAACCGGCCTTACACAATGGTAAGATTTTATGAGGGTACATTCAATTTTGGATAGTTCCATTGAAGTTTCTGCTAAATGATTCCTCAAAATTTATAATCCTTCAAAGCTTTGGGATCTTACAATGCTTCAGAAATGTTCAATTAATGTTTACTTGTTTTTAAAACATATCAGTTATGCAAAGAAGTTGTCAAAGTGCTGTCTCTATTACAACACCTTAATGTTTGTTAATTATTTTTTGTGCAGACAGCCGCATGCATTCCTTTGGGTGCTTATCATATAGTTTTGATGATCTTTTTTTCGAATTTTTTTCTTATAAATTAATTGTTCCATTTTCTATGCCTTCCCCTTTCAATTGGTGGAATTTCTTGTTAGTAACTGAATTGTTGTAAAGTTAGCAGCAGACTTGCTAAGAATATGAAATAATTTAAACTATGGAAATTTGAATCTTCAATTTAGTATTTGAATCAATGACTCTGTATTCTTTATAATGGGTTCACTACAACCCAAACAATCTATTGTTTCTAGTGCGGTCTTTTAACTCTTCAATTCTGATAAAAAAAAATACATAGTTTCCTCAGACTTAATCGATAACAATCCAGCATAGCAATAATTCTGCATCATATTTGAGGGAAAAAACTAAATTGAGCACATTTTCGTTTCAGATCAAAATGAGCCACATAAATTCTCTAAGAACCATTTAACATTTTCCTCTTAAATCTATTTGATGGCCACCTATTTTCATGCATATTTATTATCTTCAAGAATTTAGTCTGATATTTGCCTTGATGTTACATGTCCTCTAGTTGAACTCACCATCAATCAGCTTTTTATAGAAACTTTTTAATAAATTGGTATATTTGAACTTGTCTTAAACTTCTTTTGCAATGATTCCTTAATTTGGTTCTATATGTTGCAATTAACTATGCTGCTAACTTGTGTGATTCTAATATTCAAGCTATGTTTTTTGAACAGAGAGTACGTCCTCCAACTGTGGGCAATGAAACTGTTTCTGCTAGTGATGAGGATGCTATTGCTGATTTATTGGACCATCATGGAGAGTTCATTGACACTGCACAGTCTCGCTTGAGAAAATTACAAGTATTTTCCATTTTGACTGTTAGTTTTTTGTTTTCTAATTGCTTTCTATGCAACATTTACTCTTTATCGTGTCTTCTTTCTGATATGCAGCAAAAATCCCATATAAAAGAAACTAGAGAACAAAGAATAAGCTGATATAGATTTTAGTCCTTGTTATCTGAACTTTTTTCTTTGCAACTACACTTACTTATTTATGGCTCATTTACTAAACATGCAGGGGAGGATGAAATCATTTTCTTAATTAGATTGTCATTTATCTATTTGCAATGGTTTAACAAACTGCTAGGACAGAACTTAATAGATGATGTCATGATGGTGTGGTGTTCATTGGTTTCAGTGATGTTTGTCTTTGGTTTGGACTGAGATTTATATTTTTTGTCTTAGGAAATTTCGTTGTATTTGATAGTTTCTGCCTGGCTGGCTTCAGTATTTGGTGTCTGCGAAATGCTATCCTTATTTTTTTTTTTTTGGTTGAGATGGTGATGGGTGGAGGACGGATGGAGCCATTAGCATGTGAGATGAGCTACTATAATAAATGATAAGAGAACTTTTTTTCAGTAATCATTGTCTTCTCTCTTTTGATAGACATAATGGAACTAATCATCTTCGATATATTGGATTTTTATGGGATTAATATTTTATATGGGTTTTACCCTTGGCTATTTTGGCTTATTCTTTGGATTTTTATGTTTTGTATCTAGTTTTATATTTTTGTAGAAGTTTATGTTGACCTTCATCACTGTTTATTCTTGCAATTCAAGAGTATGTAGGAGTTTGTTTAGTACATTGTCTATGGCCGCAAAAGGTGGTCTACAACAATGCTTTATGGAATAAAAACTATAACAGCCCTTAGAAGTAGCGTTGAACTAACAATAAGCCTGCTCTCATGTGGCCATGTGTTAAGGTTATAATTTTATCTTTGGGTCTATTGTTATTGAACCCACTTTAGGGCCGCCTTCCTTCAGAGTTACAAGTCTAATTTATAATTTTTTTTTCTTATTCTTTTGTAGTAAGTTCTGCCTATAGGCTTCTCGTATCTTTTTTTTTTAATTTTTTTTTTGTGTTAGTCTTATCTTTGGACCTTTCACATAATTTAAGCCCTAGCTCCATGCTTTGTGAAAAAGGTTTGAATCTCTTATCTTGCATGCCGTCGTTAGGATTGATGACATAATTTGAAGCGGGCATCTCCCTCTACGAGAGCGAGTGTGACACCCCGGTCACGCAAAGGGCACAAGGCCTAATTGAACCGTTCCACTTGAATTTTTTTTTCAATTTTCAGAATATTTCCTTTTATCCTTCTTTTATATATAGTCATTTCTGCATGTGTGTTGTATTAGGGTTTGGAGAGTCAGTTTTTGTTTTGATGTTGTTCGAGATAGTTGTCAGCGTCTCCATTTCCAATCTAGAGCTGTATCCAAGGGTCGAGTGATGCTCCAGCTATATCTCGCTCCCGAGTTGATTATATTTCCTTCCCCAATTCCTCAGCATCCCTCCCGCTTCACTCAACACATTCTTACTTGCTGCAATTCACCCCGACAACAGCCCTTTTGCTGTTCTTCCTACAGCTCCTCGCTGTCCCACATATCTCTTCGCTGCTGCAGCTGTGCCTGCCCTCTCCCTTGCTATTTCTGGCAGCCCACCGCCTTTCCAGCCGCTCCTAACCATTCCCACGCCTTCCTATGCCGCCATTCGCGGTTTTAGCCACCCGGAACAGCACCTGTTTGCTGTCCACCTCCAGTTTCTGCCTTCTAGTCACCCTTTTCCCTCACCTCCAGCACTCCGGACCGTTCCTTTCACCCCCGTTTTGCTGGTATCTACCTGTCCAGCCTTCCCCGTCTCCAGGTGGCTGTTTTTGTCCGCTGTTCCAGCCTTCTTGTGCAGTTGCTGCCGACCGGAACCACCTCTATTCACTGTTTACTTGCTGTCCTACCCCCGCCTTCCTAGCTGCCGCCCAGGACAGTAAGGAACTGCTGTTCCGTTACCACCTCCGTGTACTTTCTCCCTCTCCCCGCCTTGCCTCCACCTCTCCAGACCCCCAACAGCCACCACCACCAGCTTAGATTACCTCTGGTCATGTGTTATGTCTTGTGTGTTGTTATTTTCTATTTTAGTTGTCATGTTGCAAGTTTTTATTTGATTTCAACAATAATATTTGTTTTCTTATTACTGTATGGGTTATATCTGGTATCATAGTTCTCAGACAAGCTCTTAACTAATCAAACAAAGCTGCGAGAAACCCATAGGGCTAGCTGCCAATTCTGAATGACCTCAAACCAAGCTTCTATGCTTTGAAAGCCAAATCTACTCACCTTGGAGCTGTTACTGTAAACATTCAGCCAAATTCAATCTTAAAACCTGTTTATCCTAAATTTCTTGGCGTTCAAATTGGTTTATTAGAATGAATACTACACTCGCCAGGGTAGATTTACTTAATCACTGAATTCTAACTAAAAAATCAAATTTAACTTGGGGCTCTTTCTGGAGTCAACCTATGGATATGACACAGTTTTGTACTACGTAACTTAGCTTCTTAGGAGCAAGGGATTTATATTAAGGGAAAACTGTAATGTCAAATGTTCATTATGAACTATGATGAAAATCACCAAAACCAGGAATGCTTAATATATTAGATATTATGGAATTTTGAGTTTCCTATTTTAGTGTTATCCTTTTTTATCATTTGATTTTATTTTTTGGAGCTAGTTTTTTGTTTGGTAAGTTGTAATGATTGTAATTAAGTTTATCCTAGTCGTTCCTTATTATTTAAGGAAAGTTGTAATTTGATTATGAAGAAATAAGAGGATATTGTTTCTACAATTTTTTTTTGGTATCAGAGACCGGTTCGAATGCTATTTTCTGATTGAACCCTAGCTTTCTCGGTTCAAACAAATCTTTCTCTCCTTCGTATATGACGTCCAAGAGGGTGACTGCACGCTTCCTTCCTTTAGAGTGCATCACCTACGGATTAGGGCTAGTTTGGATCACGTAACTGCTCTCTTGGATCACACGTCTGCTCGTTTGCACCGCCCGACTGGTTCTGCTACTCACGTGGTAAGCCAATGCTGGCTTGTCTGAATCAAACAATTCTTCATCTGCGAACTTCCTATGTCTCATTTGTCGTCTTCCCCTGCTGTCCTTGAGGTAGCCATCATCAGCAGGCCCTCAAAATTCTCCCCATAGCTAGAGGTCTTACTGCAGGCCTTCCTCTGTATTCCTCAGTCGGAACTCTCCCTGTAGCTGAAATCTTGCTAATACAAGCCCTCCTCTTCTTCCTGCACTATAATTCTTCCTGCAGGATCGCCTCTGTTCAGTTCTTGCGCCCAGATTCTCCCTGTAGCCTAGATTATCCTTGATGCAGACTCTCCTCCTCTGACAGAACCCTACTACAACAACAACAGCCGCAACATCCAATTTTCTTACCTGCAACAAATTCACCTTCCAGCAGCCACCTCTCTCCCTGTCGGGATCCTCGTGCTGCAAGCCCTCCACTGTTTATCTTGTTGTTGTCAGACATTTCTTCCAACAACAACAGTCACCTCAATGGCCGCCAACTCTCTTAGCAACTGTTGGACCTCTCTACCATCGCAGTAGTAGCCAAGTCTTCTTATGTAGCAGCTATTTGCCGGACCTTTCTTCCTACAATAGTTTCGACCAACTTCTTCCCTGTAACTAGCTACAACCTTAAATGCACATAAAGTTTATGACCAAATATGGTATGAAGATGTTGAGTGCCACTCTATAGGTGAATCATCCTTTTTGTGGAACATTGCAGGAAATTTGGTCACACAAAGGATTACTACTGGAAGCTACATCGAAACTTGCAGATGGAATCTTGATTAAGGGAGGAAAGACCAAGACAATAAGGTCTATGCTACTGGAAACTACATAAAAAACCTTAGCCCGTTCACCTGGAAACAACTAGAGGTGTTGAAGAAACTTCTTTCAAGCACAATTAAGCTGCCTATCAATTTGATGATAAATCAAAGTATTATGTCCTCATAACTCATTGAAAATAGAAGATTTTGATTTTGGATAATAGATTCAGGTGCTTCTGATTACATAACTGAAGATTTTCAGTCTCTCACTAAGTATCAAAAGTTCACCGACTTTTGATCTGTCAGATTTGTTGATGGGTCTCACTCCAAGATTGTTGGGAATGGAGAAATGAAAATCTCTAAAGATATTCAACTTTTTTTTTTGTGATATATCTGCTATATATTCGCTAATTATATTGTAACTTATTGTTTATTAGCAAATTTATCCAGGACTTGGATTATATTCCTAAATTCATTCTAACATCTGTGAATTTTATGTGGTCGATCCGAGGAATATTCGATAGTGCTAAATTGCATCAAAGTTTATATCCACTCAAGGAAAGTTATTCTTCTAACACACAAGTGTCTTCTTCATCGTGCTCTTCCCATATTCTTGAGTTTGTTATGTTTGATTCTGTTGAAAGTCAAATTCAATTTTGACATCGTCATCTTGGTTATCCCAATCTTCATTATGTTGCGATGTTGTATCATCTTTTCTTTATTAATAAAAAAATCAGAGTTTTATCAATGTGAATCCCACCAATTGGCTAAACATACTCGTCATATCTATTATTTTTTCTAGTACAAACCCTCACAACTTTTCTCTATCACTACAGTGATATTAGGGGACCATAAAAATTGAAAACCTTTAATGGAGCCAGATGGTTTGCCTTCTTTATAGATGATCACATTAGAACTAGTTAGATATTCTTCATGAAGGAAAAATTTGAAACTGTACAAATCTTTCAATCATTGCATAATATGATTTCCACTCAGTTCTAATACAAAATTTAGATCTACAAAACTGACAATGTAAGTGAATACTTCAATTCTATTATCGGACCTTACCTTGCAAAGAACGATATCATCTATTTAAGTTCCTGTGCTGAAACTTCACAATAAAATGGGATAGTTGAGATGAAGAATGGACTCTCCTCGTGGTTTCTTGGTCTATAAAACTCTCACTATGTCTCAAAAATTTTCTGGAGAGATGTGCTCACAGCGCCTAATTCATTAGGAGATGCCAAGCAAGGTCCTTAGGATTCAAAGCTCTCTTGATATTGTGATGTCAAAATACTATCATGTCAGAGCCTTCATTCAATCTTCCTCTAAAAATATTTGGTTGTTTCTTTTGTTCACATTCACCAACCAAATCACATAAAGTTTGACTCAAAATTCATCAAATGTAACTTTTTTGGGTATGCATCTAATAAAAAGGGTGCAAATGCTATTCCCCCATTACAAAAAAAATATTATAACTTCATGGATGTTACATTCTTTAAAAATTAACTACTGCCCCAAATTTGGTATTCAAGGAGTCTCAGTGAATATCAAATTTGGGAAACTATTCTAGATATTCACACTAATCAAGAGTCATCACAACCAATTCTTCCTTCTAACAATCGTGTCTCTCAAGTTTCACAAGTTGAGAACATCCAACCTGAGATTGACAACAAGGAACTTCATTTGTATAGTAGGAGAAATAAATCCACCAAGCAGGATAAGAACAATATGCAACTAAAAAACTGTTCACAACCAAACCTAAATTCACACATCTCTGAAGTTTCGAAGGAGGTGAAATTCAGTGGAGAGGATATAGAAAGTTACACAAATTTTCCTATCCAGGATTATGTTGCCTATGAGAAGTTATGATCAATTTATAAAGCTTTTGTATCTAATCCTGATAGTGTGCTATACTAAGTCTATTCATGAAATATTTTGAAGTCCAGAATGAATTAAAGCAGTTGAAGAACAGTTCCAAACACTTGATCTAAATGGCAAAGGGATCTTTACAAAACTTCCTCTAGATAAAAAACCTACTAGGTGCTAATGGGTTTTGAATGTCAAGTGCAAAGTAGATGAGAGCATTAAGAGATTCAGGCTAAGTTGGTGGCCAAAGATTTCACTCAGTCTTATGGATTATAATATAGGAGACATTTGCTATAGTGGTCAAGTTAAATACTTTAAGAGTTCTTTCCTTGTTAGTGAATCAATAATGGGAATCACATCAACTTGATATCAAGAATGCATTTTTGAATAGAGACTTTGCGGAAGAAGTGTATATAGACTGAAAAATGACTGAAAATAAATATTTGGTTTGTAAAGTAAGATAGTTACTTTATGGCCTCAAATAATCTCTTAGAGCTTGGTTTGAAAAGTTTGTTAAGGCTATAAAATCTAATGAATATTTCCAATGCCGAACATATCATACACTATTCATAAAGCTTATACATGGAGGTAATAAGGTGATACTCATTGTCTATGTTGATGATATGATCCTAATAGGTGATGATGAAAAGGAGATTGAGAAGATTAAGGAGGCCCTTGTAACTAAATTTGAAATTAAAGATATATGAGCGATGATATACTATCTGTGCTTGAAGTGGCCAGATCCAAGATTGGTATTGTGATATCCCAAAGAAAGTACATTCTAGACCCTACTATAAGAGATAAGAACGTTGTAGTGCGAACCAACTAAGACTTCTATGGATTTCAACAAAAAATTACATTCTTGTAGAGAAAAGAAACTAGTGGAAAAAATTAGATACCAGAGATTGATGGGTAAGCTTATGTACCCGTCACAAAAGAGACATGATATTGCTTACTTTGTTGGTATTTTAAGTTAACATATGAATAGTCCAAATGAAGAACATTTGGAAAAAAATTACCGAATATTAAGATTTCCTAAGACGACCACTGACAGATGATTAGTTCTTAAAAAAATAAACAACAAACAGGTAGATGTTTACACCAATGCTAGTTGGGTAAGAGAATTCACAGACAGGAAGTTTTTTTTATCGGTATTATTCTTATTTCTTGGAAAATCTTATCACCTGGAGTAAGAAGCAAACATTAGTTTCTAGAAGTAGTACAGAATCTGAGTAATGAGCACTTGTTTTGAGTATTTTTGAAGGAATGTAGACCTGAAGGTTACTAAGAGAGATAGGATAATCCATGATTAAACCCATAAAGTTGTTTTGTGATAGTCAAGCTACCATTAATATTATAAAAAATCCCGTGCATCATGACAATACCAAGAACATTGAGATTGATAGACATTTTATCATTGAAATTGTCAATAGAAGTATTATTCACTTAATTTACGTCCGCCTCATCTTCAAGTTGCTGATATTTTCACTAAATCTCTACTTCCAAATAACTTCACTGATTTGAATTCCAAGCCGAGTTTTTATAACATCTATGAGCCAGCTTGAGAGGGATTGGAATTTCGAGTTTCCTATTTTTGTGTTATCCTTTTTTGTTATGTCATATTTCTTTTCTTTTTGAGTTAGTTTATCTTTGCTAAGTTGTAATGATTGTAATTAAGTTTGTCGTAGTAGTTCTTTTTATATAATGAGAAATGTTGTAATTTGATTATTAAAAAATAAAAGAATTTTATTTCTCCAACTTTCTTCAGATGTTACCTTTTCAAGCTTATGTCTGATCCATTCTTTGTTAGTTGAATTGGCCCTGCTATTATCATCAAACACTTCTGTTACCTCTCTGCAACTATCAACAGTATATTGTGCTCTCAAGCTACTGACGTATAAATGTTCAATGCCATATCTTTGAGCCTTCATTGGGTTTGTTTAATGCCTTTGAATCATGATCAGCCATTGCCCGTGGGCTTCTTCCATCCAAAGTGAATCCCAAACTTCATAGGATGTGTCCATTGACATATTGTCATCTCTTTATTTGGACTACTTGAGAGGAGGCAAAGTTCAGTGTTTGCCATTAGACACACAAAAAAAGTTTGTGCTGTAAAGCCCCCTACTAATTTTGATAGATTTTGACCTGCAGTTTGAGCTGGGAGTATCATATAAAAAGAAACTGATTGGTTTAAAAACCCATTTCCCTTTGTAAATTATGTTGGCAACTTCGGACTTGTATGATTGAGATCCTTTATTGAGACTCTCCTCTACCTACAAATAAAGATGTAATTAACCTTTCAGTCCCCAGCAATGGTATCATCCACCTAAATTAGATCTTTGAGCCTAATTTGGTTTGGACATTTTTTGCTAGTTTTTGGGCATTGCTTTTCTTAATTTGGATCGAGCTGATTAAAAGCATTGTAAAACAAAGTGTATACATTAGTACTGGGAAGTAAATCTATTAACAACGGTCTTAGAAATGAAGTCTATTTACATTAGCACTGTAAAAAAGTCTATTGAAAATAGTATATTTCTTGGGAAAACCGACAGTACTGGAAAAAAAATCCATTAACAATAGTCTATTTTTTTGAGAAACTGACACTTTTCATTCTAGAAATTTTCAAACTCTAAACTCTATGCATGAGCAGTGGTTGACAATATATAACTAATAAAATTTCCCATTGAAGAAATGGTAAATTTCAAAATTTTCTTACAACTCATAAACAGCAGCCCAACTTTTTTTGATGAACGCCCAAACAGCAATATGCTTCCCAATTGCTGTCTTTCATTTCACTCATATGCCTTCTAACCAGTGCATGTTTGGCTTATTAAATCCTAAGGCTATAGGTACCCAATCACTTAATGGTTTCCAAAGCTGCTTCTAAATATTCTTAGAGAGAACTGAAATAATCGACCCTGCAATAGGCTTCTAATCTATCTGCATAAATTTTAGGTGTTGCAGCAACTTTGGAGGAGGAAGGATGTAAAGGGTCTTCTCAGTGCATTGGGAAAGATGTCTGATTATGCTGTAGGTATCTTATATTAATGCTGTTTTATCAAGGTATGCCATTTGCTTATTTTATGCACTACAATACAGGTCTCTTCAGATTTTATCAGTATTTTAATTGGAAAAAATGATATCATTACTTTGGACTTGTGCACTTGCCTTCTACCACTTCTGTCGTGTCTTCTAGACAGTAAGATTGATAGGTATGCACATTTATTTCTTATATTTCGAAAACTGATATCTTAATTCATGCAAGGTTTAGAATATATGTTTTAACCATTGGAGCTCTTATGCTTAAGTCCTAATAATTTCCTTAAATTAGGCACTTGGACATCTCCCTTGAAATGCTGCTGAAGCTTGTCAAAACCTTTGGTTCTGTAATTAATTCAACATTATCAGCCTGTTCATCTGTTGGTGTTGACCTACAAGCCGAGCAAAGGTTCCTCCTACATTATTCATAAAGTTTCTTTGCTTGTATTCACGATTCTTGGAACTTATTGATTGATTTTTTCTGTGATTGTTTTGTACAGGTTAGACCGTTGCAATATGTGCTTCATTGAGTTAGAAAAGGTTAAGCAGAGCCTCCTGCCTTTGACCAGGTCAGAGCTCTTTTGATGTTCATTACATCTACAGCCAGCTGATCAGAGCGTGATCCAATAGAATTGAGTGTTGCAATATATTGCTTCCATTAAATTTTGCTTGAAGCCACTTGTTTTGATCTTAAGTCAGGTCAAATATGGTGTTTTTAGGCTGGCATAATTCAATCTTGATTCAAGCAACACTGACTGAATAACTTATAATATAATTTTTTGGTTCAACTTGCATCTTGGCAATCATCACACATATAGTTAAAATCTATCCTAAATCTCAAGGTAGCTAGGCTTGGCTCAATTCTTGTTTAATCCGTGCCTATCTTTGCTCATTATAATTATATCCGAGCCCAAAGATAACATAAATTTTTAGCAATCTTTGAGCCGGATTTTCGTTCCTACTAGCCAGGTCTGTTTGTTTGCCCGGCTTAATTAAGAGGCCATTTGGGATTACTTTTGATTTTTTTTGTCATTTATTTTGTTTACAGATATGTTATAATATATTTAATTATTTTTAAAAACACTCAAAATAACTTTGTTATATAACATTTCTTCCATGTTTAACTAGATAATATTTCCTTTTCTGCAACAGAAGAGGGGGATCGATCGCAAAGTCTGCACAAGAGCTAAACCTCGCCTTACAACAAGTCTCACATTAAGGCGAACTCGTGCGGCTCTATTTTCAATATGTACATGTCTTATTGATCTACAACTTTCCCGAAACTTGTCGCTGCAGAAGCCTTTGCGAATTAGGAGATCAGTAACTCTGTGATTTATAGAACTACTCTCCAGAGGCCAGAAGGGGGAGTGAGATTCTAACCTGTTCTAACAGATTGCTTCCTAGAAAAGCATGTATCATCCACCTTTAACAAAGATGATCATATAGTAGAATCTTGTTCTTGTTCTTTATTTGTACTTTTATTATATTTTATTTTAATTTTTATTTTTTCGGAATTGAGGGTCTAAGTGATCAAATATCAATTATCATTGGTTAGTTTTTTGACAGGAGAGTTGTGGGTGTATTGAAGCTCATAGTACTATATTAGTTTAATCAAATGAATGTAAGTCTTCAACTTTTTTTCTGATAGATGGCATTTTCTCCGTGAAAAAGAAGGCCATTGTTTGATTTGGATTGTATAATTCCTTGATAATGTTATGGATGTAATTTCATGCAAAAGTTTGAGGAAAAGTTAAAGAGTCTTAAACCTTGATAAACTAACATTTTGTATTGTTTGTTGATCAGATTGTTTGAATCAAAATGTATGTTTTTTCTATTGCCATGGTCTTTTAATGTAGAAAAAAGAAAAAAAAATCTCACATTGAAAAGAAGTGTTGCTACTTTTTTGAGGTGTGGGAGCATTGATGGCTTTATTGTTGGAGGTTAGAGGTCAGTGTGAGTTGTTCGCGATCGATCATGGATCATGTGTTCATTCATAAAAAGAAATGCTACTTTTCAATCATAAAAATTCCTTGATTGTTTTTCTCTCTAGTATCATCTCTGTTGTCAACATGTGTACTTGGGTTGTGATGATGTTTAACAACAAAAGTTTTTTTCTCTATTTATTGCCTAGGAAGTCAATGATTCTAGTTTGATTTGTTTAGGGTTGAATATGTTCATGTGATCTTCTTAAGGGTTTCATTTTTAATTTTTTGAATTTTTTAATTTTTTCATTATTTTTTTTCTATTTCAGGGTTAAGTGGCATCAGTTCACCTAAATTTCTCCTATATATGTAATGAGAAGTGTGCAAGGGGTGACACTATTTAAATTGGACACGAGAAAAACTAAGTAAAACAGGAAAGAAAAATATAGGGAGAACGCAACACAATATGAATATGTAATCATAGGAGCAAAAATAAAGATATAAATCATTTTTTTTTGGAATTTAATATTTTTTGAAAGCAATAATAGAATAGAGTTATAACAAAAATACAAATAAATAAGAAAGCATGACGCAGTTCAAACCTAAAATCTAAGTGACTCAACTAAAATTATCCTAAAATAAAAAAAATATTGACTCATATCCCCAACAACAATGCCAAATACATGATGCTCAAAATCTACCATGAGGCAGGTTAGTCAATCACATTAGTATACATTTCAATCAAGTAATATTTGGATAAAGAGTCTATGCATTGATTTTACTAGGATAGTAGTAAAAAACATTGCTAACAAAGAATGTTCTAGTGTACTATACTTTTGAATCTAGTTTAAAGTGATCTAGGTCCAAGAATGAAAATTTTCACAATCCTAAAATAGAAGACAATAGAAATGGAAGTACCAAAAAAGTTAGGAAGCAAATTTGAGTACTTCAAAGGTGGTAAGTCTCAAGCTTTTGTGACATTAGTATAGTGTTTCCTCTATATTTCCCTTCTAAATTTCCCTACATGATAGTTGACATCTGAGGACATAATCATTTTTAGCCTATGTCTAGGTCATAAGAAGAGTTCGAAATCATATTACAGTTAAAGAGAACATATCTATTTAAATTTTCCTAGAATTTCTTAGATCCTCTATCAAGGTTGTAATTTCTTAATGACAATGCATATTCCAATAGGCTATCGTGTGTTAACCTAATCGTTCCACTAGACAATTAGAAATCCTAGATCACAAGAAAATTTAATATTTTTATTGATCTGATTATAAGTAAATAATGATCATAAGGTTAACACATTAATCATGTAAATATCAAAGCTAAAAAGCATTTATGGGTAAACACATGGTAAAAATAAGCCACCCAAAAAATTCTATCCTTTTATCAAAGGAGCATGAAAATAAATTATCTACAAGACATGAGATAGAAAAGTATGGAAGATTTTATTGCAAACATTAAAAATATAAATGCAAGAAAGTACACAAACTTAGAACTAATCAAAGTGTTCCCTACAATACACAAAGTCCTCATCATATAATGAAAAACTCTCCACAATCCTTCTCACACGACAACGCTCGATCTCTCTCACATACACAACTTCTCAATTATCAAAGTAAAAGTAACTCTATGAGTTTCTCCCCAATAAAAGAGGAAGAGAAATCATAAGGCTTAACTAAGAAAACTTATCACTATCTGAAAGAAGCCTCTCCCAAGTGCTATAAGCCTCTCTATGGCATGTCAAAGCACCAGCTTATATTTCTCTTACCAAATTTTCCATACCAAAAGATTCCAAAATAAGACTTTGGTTGCTGTTAGCATATCAATGCCAATGCTTGGTGTAATTATGTCAAATGTTAGTGTAGCTATGCTTGATCCTAGCATAATTACACCATACACAGAGAGATGAATATAATTACAACAAAAAGTGGTGTAACTATATCAGTCTAGCTTTTTTCCCTTCTTTGTATTTTGGCTTCGCAACACATATTCAACCCCTTTAAACTATAAAATATCATAAATAAATCTTCCAAAATCATATAATCATGATAAATAAGGAAACAAATGGGGTATTTACAGTAGAGAAATCATGTAAATTTATAATGCGTCAAATTCCCACCACAATAACTGAGGTAACATTTGAGTTTGTATCATGTGATATATTACTAGTGGATGTGGGTGAGTTTATATTTCTAGGTTATGTCCCCAATGATTATTTTGTAATTTATATTAATTCTCATGCAATAAAAAAGTAAGTTTTTTATTACTCTTCTTGATTTCATATTGCTAATGAGTATGGTATTTTAGATTGTAAGGAGGACACTCAACCTATGCTTAGATTAGGTAATATTTTCCAAGTACATGATGATGAGGAATACTTGTAAAAGTGAGAACACCTCATCCTATCCAAAACCTCAATCTGATGGATTATTTGTACAGTTTTGTGATGGGGAAGTTCCATTTGTTTTCCATGTTAAGGACATTCAACAACTATGGCTAAGGTGTAGTTGATTACTTTTGTCTAGAGCTGGAAGGCTCGCTGCCCAAAATAAGGGGAAAGACATCATTACTCGGGATACTAAAAATACCCCCCATTCCTCTAACTCAAGCTAAGATCTTGTATAACTATTTTGGCAAATGGATTGTCTTGTTCTAGCTCCCCTTTAGAATCAATCAGTGTTGTTGAGTGTTTATTACATGCTCATGTTGTCACCTGAGTTGTTAGAAACCTTGGTTTTTAAAACATGAATTTTTCCATGTTTACTTCATTGAAAAGAAGTTGAGAGAGTTAAGCCCTCCTCATGAGGTGCTTGATATTGATAGTGACATGTTATTGGGTGTGGGAGACCAAAACTGTATGTTGTATGTAACAACATTAGCATACAAAAATCATTTGAACCATATACAGATTGATCATGGTGTGTATTTGATTATTATCAACATCCATACTCTTGAGTTATTATCCCTCAGCTTAAGACATTTTTTTGTTATGACTATCACATGTTGTATAGCTTCAATGAGAAAGGTCAAACCCACTTGGCACCACTATTATTCCTATTTATTTTACGTAAATAAAGACTAATATTAAGTTTCATGTTATAAATAATAGCACATCTTTTAGAGTGTTGCTAGACCTTTCATGGATTCATTCTTATGTGATGGTACCTTCAACCCTTCATTAGTGTATGAAGTACATATTAGGAGGAGAAGAGTTTTGTATCCCCAGTGATTGCCAACTACTTCCAATTTATGAGGTCAAAATATATGTGAAGGTTTCATATCATGCTTGTCTTCTATCCACTTTTGGTGTTGCAATGCCCATGCAACATTTTTTTCCCCACTGGCCCATCTCTGTCTATTTAGAGATGCGATAGAGCATTGAGACAGAAGCCCCGATCATTGCCTCATTGCAGTTCAAGATGAGTTACCCATCTTTTTGTTGGCCTGGATTCAAGTGGAGATTAATTTTGATGATGATTCCCTGCCAATTGCAAATATTAGTGTTGCTCAGCTAAAGGAAGGTTTGATCTTAGAAGATTTAGAAGAAGAGACCTTGTAGGGTGCAGACACCCTGTCAAGATTATTTTTTTCTCAATTATCTACTCTAGCATTTTAAATCAGGTGTTGGTGATCGAGTCCCTACCCTACCAACATTTGAAAGAGTTGGCTTCAATAAGTATATCCATGATTGATGATTTGCATCATTTTATGTACCTCTTAGAGAGTGTTATAGAAAGTGTGTTATTATAATTCGTAGTGTAGTTTCTCCATCATGACACTACGATGTATTAATTTATGATAATTTTAATGAAGAAATATATGATGTTCCCTTCTCTTACTACTTGTCTTCGGTGATTAATAACTTGTTGAGTAATGGTTGTCAACCTATGATGTGGTTCATTCGCCAATCTCAGATGTGTATGCAGATGTGGTATAACAATTCACCCAGGATATGCATGCTTTGAGTTAGGTTGGATCATCAAGTTCAACAAAGACCAAACTTCACCATGAATCTTGTAGTATGGTATCTATAATTCCTCGTATTGACCATGCTGATCCTTTATCTAATATCCAGAATGCTCCTCTCAAACTCTAGGATGGTGTGACTTTAACGGTTGATGATTTGATAAAGATAAATTTCATTAAAGATTAAAACCCTATTTCACCTACATTAGTAGCTTCTTATTGGAGTAAATGGATTCTCAAATTGTGGATGTTCTCCTTTAGTTTAGTGATTATCTCATGTGGAGCTATGTTGAGATGCCTAATCTAGATCCTGATGTAGTTATTCATAGATTATCTACTGACCCGATTTCCACCTCAGTAAGGCAATCACCTTGTAGGATGCAGCTAGATGTCAAGTAAATTGTCATTGATAAGGCCAAGAGGCTCATTAAGTCGGGGTTTATAGAGAGGAATCCTACTATCTGTGGTTTCTAATCACTTGTGTTTAGTTTCTACCAAATTGTACTGGTCCCCTAGTCTTTATAGACCAGGTGGACCCAAAGGGTTTTTATCTGTGTGTCAAAGTACCGTATGGGTGGCGTCACTCCTCCTGAAAAAGATCCGCTAGCCAAGTTTGGTTATTCAAAATACATAAATTCTCCAGCTTTATTAATCAGGGATCTTGGGATTACTATCCCAAGTTGTTGGTACAACATTCCATATGGGTGGTGATTCTCCGACTTTAAGTGATTGACAAAACTTACACCACTCATATCATGGTTGACACGATTAGATGTAAGTTTGTTTTATTCCACTTTGTCCTTTTTTGACCACCGACATGAGTTATATAGAATAGTATTTAAGTCCTTTCACTAGCTAGGTATAGGTTAGATCAAGCATATAGGATGTCGACACTGCTCTCTTACTATTCAGCGAGTAAAAGGGGTTAATGCCTAAGCACCATTCATCGGTGTCCAGGCACCGCCTTCTTTTCTTCCACACTCTAGGGTTCATTCAATTTCCTCATCTCCATGATGCTATAGCAACATCCTTATAATGATTGGAGGAGCTTTTGCATTCATGCATATTTTTGTTTTTGCTGCTTTTTTGATCCACCCATTTGTTTAAATGGAGGATCCCTCTTGCATGTCTCTCTCGCGTGTTTTACTTATATTTGCATGTAATTTTTGCATTTAGTCATTTCCATGATATTTGGACTTTGAGTCCGAGCTTTTTGTCTTAAATCCCAATTTTTTTTTATTGAGCATATTGCATACATATCTTGATTTCCGCCTTAGTGGAGTTTTGATCTAGTGTCAGTGCTTTTGGAGTTTTTTTCCCAAGATACATCCCAGTTGTGTGATCATTTTTTTTTGTATGCATGTCAATACACCTAGCTGTTTTATTCTTTTAGACAAGACCTTTTGTCCTGTTGCATTATATTGGTCTAGGTTTTGTGAGTTAGCACCCTAGTGACAGTACTTGAGTGACCTTTAGTTTGACTTGTGATAATAATAGGGAAATGATCATTGCTCATTTTCATGTTCGAACGAGTAACTTGAGCTATTATATTTTTACTAGATCACATAAGACCATTCCTAAAATAATTTTAAGTTAACATTAGCCACTTAGGGTGACATATGCTAACTTATTTAAGTGTTAAAACAGGGAAACCCTGTCTAGATCCTATGGGTATGACCATTTATCCCTGCATTGCATGTCTTACATGTAGATGATACTTAAACAATACCTTATAGTTCACATTTATAACTAGGGCTAAGATTAAGTTAAGGATTTTTGTGCACTGTAATGGTTCCTTTAGTTTGTGCTAACTATTGTATATTTTGTACTTTTTTGAATTATTTATCGAGTACGAGAGTTTTGCACTAGTATATGAGGGTGTTTTTCCTTGTAGAGCATCATATCTAACATGGAGGAGCTAATAATGACTTAAACTAACACTTTTTTGAATGTGTTGGCTAACCCTTCTCCCACCGGATACAACTTTTTATATGTTGAATAAAATAGCCTATACTAACCCTTTTGTGCATGTCGAGTCCTTTTTTGTCTTTCTCTATTTATTTTAAGAGATTAGAAGAATATGTGCAAGAAATAAGATACAAGTATGAGTTTCTGAGACATTTGACGAGTGAAATTATGTGGAGAGGACTAGTAGTTTATGCTAGTGCCTTACACCTTAATTATATACTGTACATTTGTTCTATAGATTTAGGATTGACTGTACATGTGAAACTCAACCATCATTTTGATTTTATGGGATATGTTGTCGACCTAGTGGAACCCGATCTATTTTATTATTTAAAAGTTTACTTTGTTGCATTTACATGTGTTTACTCTTTCTTCTGAGCCTATAATTTTTATGGATGCACTTTCACGTTTTGACTCGTTAGGATTAAATCTTTTCTATAGGGTTTAACTTTAAAAGTTCTATTATAATAAAATTTAGGATTAAAGTTTTGCATGATTTTAGAATTAACAATTTTATTTTTTGTACTTTAGTTTCTTGTATGGCCTTCATACTGAATTTAAAATGATCATAATTGCATGAATATATTCCCTTGTATATTACTAAATACTCCATTCTTATGATGTGTTAGATAATTACATACATATTGCATTACACTCACTTTATCAATCTGACTAGCCCAACATAAATTATATACGCTTAGGTGGCTATCTATTATGATATATGGTGTTAGAGGATTTTCTGATCCAGACGGATTTGTAAGCATTTTGTGGGGTGGCTTAGCTTTGTAACTGGATTGTTCATCTCTCCTTATTTCCATGTAAGTTTTATTTCCATACCCATGGAAAATTTAATCCCTACTCTACGTTTTTAGTTCAATTAGTCATAGAAGCTTAGATGTTTTGTTCTCATAACTTTAGGTTTATTGGATTGCTTTGGATGATGCAACATGTGAGTTGCTGATGAAGTGATCCTTAGTCAGATTGGGTCGACTACCTCCACGACTTAGTAGATCTCGGGTCCTAATAAATTTGGATGACTGTTCAATGGAGCTCTAAATAAGCTATCTCTACCCGTTTAATTTTTTTCTAACCTGAATATTTATATACTCCATTTTGGACGCATCCATTTCCTTTGTCGAGTCTTAAAGGGCTCATTTCATGGACCCTCTCCGCCATGTGGCGACTGCCTGTCAGGTTATGTTGATTCATCCTTTACCTGGAAACCTAGTTTCGCCTTTACGGTTGGAGGTTCACCCTATAGAGACACCAAAAATATTCTTGACTACTTATATTTAGGGTCTTATTAAGCTAATACAACACCTTGTATCTTGAATTTTTCTTAGTATTCCCCAAGATGTAATTGACCACAACGATACGTTGTCGTGGGAGGTCTCTTTGAAACAAAAAAAAAAAAGATTTTGTACTTTGTTTTGGCTAAGAAGATATTTTTATAGAATATTTCTCGTAAATTTCATGGGTCAAGTATGATCTATTTTCTTTTAGACTACACTTCTTCAATCTATGTTGTAAGAATTTTTTTATATAGATATCGTTGTAGCTACTCCTTTTATTTCTTCTTAATTTTTGTCAAACTTCAGCCTTTTCTTTTTTCTTCTACTTTTTCGAGAGAGAGTGGCCTAGAAAGATTAATCTGAAAACGACACCACTAAGAAGGCCGTTTCGGCTAGTGTAGAAAAGGGTGAGAACAAACATAATATTTTTGTTTTGTTAAACCAGGTCATCAAAGAATTTATTGCCCAATTTTTAAGTATGTGTGACATAACCTTCTAATTGTGATTTTACAAAAATAGACATGCATACCTTCTGGGTATTCTCTCATTGCATAGTATGGCTAAGAAATTTCTCTAATTTAGTTACCCAAAAATATCAACTACAATGTCATTATTTTATTTAATATATATAAGTTCCATGAATGTTTCACACCTATGCTTGATCATTGAGCAATATTGGCTTAATAATCATTAATACCATGCCAATTAAATTGAATATCATTTTTTAAAGAATAATAATCAATCCAAAATAAATAAATGATAATAGCTTGGGCATAATGTAGTTTATAGGCTCAAGAATTCCATTGAAAGAGCTACATACGACCATACTCTAACTTCTTATGTGAATTACTGAAAATAGAACTAAGAAAGAAGAATTTAACAGTTAAAACACTTCAGATTAACAATATTCTAACACTATCACTAATCTCATTAACAACATTATATCATCATATTAGTATTTTTCAACCATTTAGGAATATTTCCTTCTCAAGTTGTTCATGTTAAGTGATGCACAAGATGCTTGATCCAACCTTGGAAAGCAATTTTTTAAAATTTATAGCAATGCTAAATTTGTTCTAACTTTTTCATTAATGTAAATGTCATATCATTTTGTCCCCCCGCTCCAATGTACATAACTAAATAACTGAATAATTTTTTCATTATTTTATTTTTCAATAATTACCCTAGCACACTCTATATAAAAATAATCATCACCATCCATCCTGCCCAGCTGTATCTCATTTTCTTATTATCAATTTTATCACACTAAACTTGAATGTTTGTGACTTCGTTCCATGCCCCCTTTGACCATAAGAAATATATATTTTAACAATAGCTCTATATATAAACAATGCAAGTCTCTATACTATTCTCTAATGGCAAAGTAATTCCAAGAAATTTATTCATTTTACCCACCTAATTTCTCACATAAATCGTTTTCTTACATGTACCCTAATATTTTAATGTAATAGCATGCAAAGACTTTATAATATTATATTTAGGTTTCAATTAATTCATCCACAATTGTTGCTCAATACTTATTAAATTTCCGATATTGCAATGATTTTTAGAAGAGGTCACACCTACTGGAACTACATACACCATAACATTTTATCTTTATTATCAATTATAAGAATCTAAACAATCATACACAAATATACAGAGTCAATGCTAACCATTGATATAAATAAAAAATATTCACTAACAAAAATAGTAAATAAATTTGGCATTTCTTTAATGTATATTATTTTCTTAATGACCACAAAATATAATCATGTAATGCTTGATTACATTCAGTTTTCAAAATTATTGTAGGCTCAAACCAGCATAAAAAGAATGGAGTTGTCACACACCACCATTGATTGCCACATAAAGAAAGGCCTACTTCCTCAGATCATTTCAACATATTTTTAGACCAATATAAGTTTTTCAAACCTTGTTCCCTAATTCTTTCTCATAACTTATCATATGATAAATAAGATTCATTGCAATAATCATCAAAAACAGTGTCTTCATATACTCTTAAAGTCGTCGCCAAATATATTTTCTTTATTATTTAAAAGCCAATTACCATGTAGGATTTCATTAGAAAAAAAGCCATTTAAATATAATATTTCAACATCTCCAAACTCTTTTCAACAGATAAGTTATTTAGAGTTGGAAATTTTTAACTTCATCAATCTTCTTCAAAGCTAATCATATACCATAAGATATCACATAAAACGTTTTTCTAAAAAATCCTAGATATTAAGAGCACAAGATAAAATTTTCAAAGACATGGTTAACAACATCCTAACAAATAAAGGTAATGAACAAAGTTCTAAAATATAATTTGTCTTACATTAGCTATTTTTTTCACCTTTCTCAATGCCTATCATGATCTTTTCATCATCAAAACTATATAGTGTTCAAGCTTTGCAGCCACTTAGCAAATTTGTTTTTGTTCACTCATAAATACTTATGTCCCAATTGCATTAACTCTTTTTAATATCTAGACATATATATATATATATATATATATATATATATATATATATATATATATATATATATATATATATATATATATATATATATATATATATATATATATATATATATATATATATATATATATTTCAACTATTCTATCATGTAAAGATATCCTAAGATGTTTGTTTAACTGTATGTACCAAGGCATTATGTATAGGGCTGTAAAAAAAGCTCGTTGTTCGCGAACAGTTCGTGTTCGGTTCGTCAAGGAGTTTGTGTTCGATTCGTTCGATAAGTAAACGAGACGAACGTGAACAAATTTTTTCGTTCGGTTAGTTAAACGAACTAAATACGAACAGTGATGCGTTCGTTCGTGTTCGAATCGTTATTGTTCGAAATATAAAATAATTATATATAAAAATTTTCTGATATTTTAAAACATTAAATTTTATAAATTATAATATATAATAAATTAATAATAATAATATATTAATATACTATATTAGTAATATACTAATATAGATATTATATATTTATATAATATAAATTACATAATTAATATACTATATTATTTATATATATTAATATTAGAGATGTCAAACTGGCTCGTCGTTCGCGAACAGCTCGTGTTCGGTTCGTGTTCGACTCGTTTGTTAAGAAACGAACACGAACAGTGATTTCACGAACAATTTCAAACACGAGCTTATTTCAAACAAACTAAATTTTAAACGAACCGAACACGAACACAAGCTCTGTTCGTTCGTGTTCGGTTCGTTTACACCCCTAATTATGTATGCATACTCGAATAAACTTTTCATGCATGAGCATGAGTCACTTCTATAACATTTAAGACAGGTGGAGTGGTGGACATAGAAAAATGCAGTAAAACCCAGACTTACACTACAAGTAATCATGCATGGGATTAAAGCTGATGGTAGAGAAGAAATCATAACTTTTCTCCGCTCAACAAGCAAGCTAGATGCAAATCAAAAACACTATGAGATATAATCTATAGCAACTGGGACAAATAAAATGGGTAATGCCAAATATACAAAAGACCACAAAAATGAAAAGTAAAAGCTGCACTCATAAAAATGAAAAATGGATGCACTTCACTAATGAAAGAATAGGAGAGATTTTTATGTAGGTATTTGTTTAACTAGGATCACACATCACTCATCATCATTATTAGTCTTATCTAACAGAGATTGGCTACATGATACTAATCCATTCATCTATCTTGAATGTGTTACAAAAAGTTAAATGCATTTTGCATGATTGCATTAAGTATAATTTAAGTAATGTTAGGTCTACCAAAGATACATAAATATGAAAATCACATTCAAATCAATGAAATTTCATACTGTGCACTCAATTTATAATGAAATTCAAAGTGCTTAAGCCCCTTTTCTTCTAAAATTTATCACAGTTCTCAAAATTTTAGCATTTTAATTTCCTTTGCACTCAATTGACTATTAATGGTATTTTTATTTTCAAGCATCTGAATCATCATAGTTTATCAATCATATAGTTATTCTCTAAATTTAACTGTACATCAATATGACACTCTTTTAAAAGTTAGCATACCTGGTACACTTTTTTCCATTTTAGCTATTTATCTTTAACTCTAGAAGTTATATTAATCTATATTCTCATCGTTTATATATAAGATACAAAAAATGCAAACCTATAAAATTTGATCATCATTTAACCTTCCATTAAGATTAACCTACAATTCTTAGCATTAATTAAAATTGCATATTAAACTTATCTTTAATAATTTCAACATATCTTTGGAATAAACTTTTACCTTAATTCAACCAAAGAAAAAAAAAAATTCTAAGGGTCTTCTATTTTGTCATTTCAAACTAGATAAAATTATATGAAGTTCCCGACACAAATCTATTTACTTGATCATTGATTTCCAAAGAAAATAATTCATCTTTATTAAACCATTTAATGGCAAACTATAAAAAATCAAACTAAAGTATAAAAGAAGAATGAGAATCAAAACTAATTAAAATATATACATACATAAATCCAATTGGCAGCCTTGCTGATTGGATCTCCTGTCGTTGGCTTTCTTCATCATAACACCACTCCATCTATTCCGATCAACAAAGCCCACCAATATAACAAAATCTGCTAGAATCAAGCTCCTCAAGGGTGTTCTCCGTGTCAGCTGTTAAAAAAATAGCCTTCTCTTCATCATGTAAATCAGAGATGAGCAGGATGTTCACATTTCCCATTCACAGCATGGCAATACATAATCTGCAATTTTAATCAGTAATGATGAAAGATACATCATATCAATCATGTTTAAGGAGATATAACTATGGCTGCACAAACCATCAGTTTAGTTAGATCGGTTGACAATTTTATCAAACCAATTAAATCAGACCAAAACAAATAAGATATCATCCATTATTTTTTTCAAAATAAACAAATAGATTTATAAGCCAGCTTGCATTGTTGAATTAAACTCATAATTAGTTATCTAAGATCATACTCAAGTAGATGCTGATTCAAGCTCAAATCATAGATGGATTTATAAACAATTAACAAGTTCACTTCTATGTACTAAAGCATTACATTTCACCTTTGAAAAATAACTAGTTTTCACACCAAGAAAAGGAAAATATAAACAAAACTAAAAATTACATTACATTTTGATCAACATCATGCTGTTCATGCGTAATATAATAGTATTTTGTCCATATGCACTGCAATTTCTTGTATGGACTCCAGCCTCATTGTTCTCTCTGCAAGCTTTAGATTTCGGTGACCTCTAAAAAAGAGAGGACAAAGCTAAACATTCTTTTGGCTTCGAATCCGACTTCTTTCATAAATTTATGCCAACAACAGCATCTCGTTTTATATCTTGAAGAATTTGTAACCATCTTCTTGACTTGTCATTCCTTCTTCCCAATCTCCCATGCGGCGGCCTCCGAAAACCACCTGTTGAATACCCAAGTATCTAGCAAAAGAATGAAAGCTATAATCATACAAGGAATGAGGGGAAGAATGCATAAGAATGTGAAACTATTATATTTTATTTTCTTAATGCGAAGAACAAATCTTCTATCACCGTTACCTGAGGTATATCCATTTTCCTCTAAGATTAATCTGACACTAATGTTATCTATTCATTTAATGAGTATGTTCTACTATTTATACGTTTAAGATGTGATACTATAGCAATGGTAACATAGTTGTAGTATTGTAGCAGGTGGTATTGGATTGATTCCCCAGAAATTTTCAATAAAATAACAATCCAAGGGAAAGTGATTGGAATTAAGGCTATTTTCAAGAATCATATCTTTAATTAGTTCTATTTCAACCATCGCTCAAACATAATCATTCTTTGATTCATCGTTCCTAAATCTCACGCATTCTTCTTAAAATGCTCTCTATTTTTAAAGGGATAATCCATGCCTATCATAAATGCAAAATTGCTGCAATTTACATCATAAACTTGAATAAGTTCCTTTCGCCTCAAGAACTAACCAACCAGCAGTTGCAAGATAAAAATAGCCGGCTTGAATTTAATTGCATTGGAAATGTTCAGAATCAAGTTATAGTCTTTCCTTCGGCCAAGATTGATTGATTACCTACCATAGAATAGAATTCCAATATTATCTCTTTGGGACATTTATATACATACCACCCAATTTCTATATATTTACACATCTAACACCTAAACTTTATTTTTTTATATTTATACAACCCAAATGTTTCATATCACAACAAAAATACCACCATTTTAACTTTTAAAAAATGAAATACACCTTGTCAAACATAGGTAACATGGTATACATGAAATTTTGGGTGTTGAATATGTAAACACGTGAATTGAGCGGTATGTATGTAAATCTTCCTCTCTTTTTGAAACTACAAAACATTTTAAGTATGTTGCACATCATATTTCTAAAACCTAAACTAGGTTGCTGCAGACCGTTACAATATTTATATTCAGAGCTTTAGCCTTCACATGGGTGTTGTATAATTTAACATTTTCATCCCTTTCTACCTTTTACAACAGCATCAATGTGGGCTACGTGAGGCTCGATCCATTTCTTATCATTGTAGGTTTAATAGTTCAAAATAAAAATAACTTCTCTTATTTCTACTTCTTGCATACATAGAATAAATCTAGCATTAATCATGTAAATTAAAACCTTTTTGTCATTCTAATAAATATCAGAATCCATAAAACCAACACTAAGTATCAATGAACTTGTTCATGAAATTAGTTTACAGGAAGGAATTCAAAAATAATTAATGAGCCTTACTCTGAGCTCAATAGAGTCAGACAATTGAGCAGTACATCCACAGCAAAATAATCAGAAGTTCCGAGGTCCACCCTGTAATAAAACGTAATTGGGTAAATAGTCATGCAAAACAAGACCAATTTTAAAGCAAATCTTGCTAAATATAGGTTAGACACCCCCAAAAAAAGAAACAAAAACTATATATATTTTTTTTCAAAGCTTACCAAACTCGACCCCAGTTGTCTTGGAACTCTACATCGCTTATGTCATGGAATGAAGAAGGCATGATCTTAGCAGCAACATCTGCATCATATAAGGGATCATGGTTCATCGATGAGTTTGCCAACTGCATCACCCAACAAATAGAAATGAGCAAGAAGTTCCACAAAAAATACTCAATTTTCAGTTTAATCATAGCTTTATAACAAGTATTTGGGATCAACTGTATCAATCGTCAGTCTCAACTCATTCCTATTGAGATTTGCTTGAAGTGGCAGATCCACTTCACATAAATTTATTATACATAAGTTAAATCCATGCTACTTTATGTCTAACTTTTATCCATTCTAATCCTTTCTGATAAATTTTATCTTTTTGGCACATTTTTTACACCTATTGTACATACCCAAACCAATTAAGTCTATCTTCCAGTTTCTTATCTTCAACAGTTATAGATCTACGACCACTCCCATGAATTGCTTTTTCATAGATCTTTCAAATTTTTCACCACATAATTTTAGCAAAATATTTTCTGCTATACTTAACCATGTTATCAAAGAATTTATTGCCCAATTTTTTAATGTGTGACATAACCATCTAATTCCAATTTTACAAAAAACTGAGATGCATACCTCACTGCTATTTAGTCACACAAAGATATCAACTATATTCTCATTATACTGTTTAATCGATCCCGGAACATTTCTCACATATGCCTGATCATCAAGCAATGTTGGCTCATAATCATTAATATCACACCAACTAAATTTGCATATCATTTTTTAAGGAAAAATGTCACACAAATAATTTATTGATAACAAGTAATGTCATTTATAGTCAAGAATTCCATTGATAGAGCTACATATGACCATACTCAAAACTTCTCCTTGTGTGAATTAGTGAAAGTAGAACTGAAGAAAAAAGTATTTAATAGTTAAAACCACATTAGAAGAGTACTAATCTAAGAGCATCATCGATCTCGTTATTCACCATTATATAATTACATTAGTATTTTCCAATTAAATAGGAATCTTCCATTTCAATGCTTTCTTGTTAAGTGATGCACAAGATGCTAAATCTAGCCTACGCAGGTAATTTTTTCAAATTTATATTAATGCTAAATTTGTTCAATTTTTTTCATTAATGTAAATTCATGAGTCTCCTCCTCACATCCCTTCCACCCCCAACCCCACCACCTCCCCTTCTCCTGCTCCTCCTCCAATGTAAACACCTAAATCTTTCTCATTATTTTACCTTCAATATTTATCCCAACAAACTTCATAATATAATAATCATTGCCACCTATCCTTCCTAACAATATCACAATTTCGTAGCGTCAATTCTACCGCACTAAACTTGGATGTCTGTGACTTGTTTCCACGCTCCCTTGGATCCATATGAAATATATAATTTAATAATAATTCTATAAAAAAAGCATATAAGTCTCTACAATATGCTCTAATGGCATAGTAATTTTAAAAAAATTTGTTCATTTTAATTATGCAGTTTCACTCAAAAAATCATGCTCTTACACATATCATTATATTTTAGTGTCATAACACGAAAATGCTTAAAATTATTACATTTAGGTATGACTTGACTCTCACATTTGTTGATCAATAACTACTAATTTTTATGACTCAAAAATTACATATGCTAATATTAGATATTTTATATTTATTGTAAGCTTTTTTTTTTAATTTCCTTTGTTGCACTAAATTATTAGAAGAGGTCTCGTTTATTAGAACTGCATAAACTATAAATTTGTTTTATGCTTCTTTTAAAGGCTAACATTTTGCGCTATAGGGCACTACAAGTCTCACCACCATCTTATAAAATTTTGGTTTAGTTTAAGCGGTACTTTTCTATTACAGAATAGGCCCAAAGTATTTCTCCACTTCAACCAACCAACTTGAATTCTACTAATAACATCCCCATCTATGTCATCATCAATCTGAACAATAGACCCGATACATCTAAAAATTTTGTACCTTTTAATAATTTGATCACTCATAATTACAACTCTACCACTAGAGTTACTACTAGTCAAATTATATTCTATGTATTTAGTTTTAGTTCTACTCAAACAAAGGCCTTTCGACATCACTGTAGACCTCATAATTCAAGTTTTTCCTAAAAAAATTCTCGTCTTATCCACAAGAAGGATATCAACATTGAAAAGCATACACCAAGGTACATCCTCCTGTAAACGTTCAAGTAAGCGCATCCATAACTAAATAAAAAATATACAGGCTTAAAGTCGATCACTGATATAGTCCAACTGAAATAGGAAAATACTTGATCAATCCTCCTTCTGTTCGAACACAAGTAACAACTCTAATATACATATATTTAATGACTTCAATATAAGTCATATCAACAAGTTTTTTTTCTAGAACTCTCCAAAAGATTTCTCTTGGAACCTTATCATAAATTTTTTATAAAACAATAAAAATCATTTCTAGATCCTTCTTAGTCTCTCTGTACTTCTTCATCAAACCTCTCAATAAATTTATAGCTTCCATAGTAAACCAGCCCGACATGAATCCAAATTGATTATGAGAAATCTTTTTATCACGTTTTAACTAATGTTCAATTACCCTCTCCCATAATTTTAAGGTATGACACATAACTTAATTCTTCTATAATTAGCACACTCTTGTGCATCCCCTTTATTCTTAAAAATGGGAACCAAAATACTCTTCCCCCACTCCACAGGCATATTTTTAGTTTTTAAAATAATATTAAAGAGTTTAGTAAGCCAAAAAAGTCTCAAATCTCCTAATATTTCCACGCTTCAATAGGGATATCATCAGGTCCTACTGATTTTCCACCCTTGGTTCTTTTTAAAGCCTCCTACACTTCTTTTTATTAATGCGACGGTAAAAAAAATATATATTTTATTATTATTAATGATATTAAGATCACTAAGTTTGATCGTATTTTCAAAAACTTCATTGAAAAGTTTATCAAAATAGCTAACACATCTATGTTGAATATCTTATTCTAAAAAAAACATTTTTTTATTTTCATCTTAAATGCACTTTACTTGAGTTAAATCCTTACTTTTCTTTTCTCTTTGTTTAGCTAGTTTATATATATATTTTCCACCATGTTTAGTATATAATCTATTATAAATATCATAAAAGCAGAATTTTTTGTGTCACAAATTGTTCTCTTAGACTCCCTACAAGTCAACTAATATTTATACTAATTCTCTAAGCTTTTACATTCAAACCAACTTTTATATCCCAAACTCTTATATTTTATCTTTTCATACACATTATTATTTCACCACCAACTATTTTTATATATATAAATTTTTCCTTTTGACTCTTCAAGTATATCTTTTGCCACTTATTTAATAGTGTTTGTTACTTTATCCCAAAAAAATATTTCTTAATGAACATCCCAAATCATAAAATCTTGAAATTTACTCATAAAAATAATTTTATTTGTCTTTTAGTTGCCCCCATCTAATTCTATGAGAATGATTTCTAGTATATTTTATCTTACAATTCTTCATCATAGAATCCAAAACTAATAATCGATGTTGAGTACTTAAATTTTCACTTAGAATGACCTTACAATCTTTACATTCTTGACAATCTCTTCTTCTCATAAAAAAATAATCATTGTATTTTATTAGATCCATTCTTATAAGTAATGATGTGCTCATCTTTTTTCTTAAATAAAGTATTAGTAATAACAAAATCATACGCCAAAACAAAATCTAATGTGGTTCTGCCTTCTTCATTAATCACTCCAAAACCATAGCCACCATGAATATTTCTAAAATCTACCACTCTACCAACAAGTTCATTTAAATCTCCTACAAAAAAAATTCTTTCTTTAAAATGTATCATTTGTATTAAATTTTATAGGTCATTCCAAAATTTTTCTTGAGAACCTATATCTAAACCTACTTGAGGAGCATAAGTATTTATAACATTAAAAATCTTAGTATCAATAACAATGTTAAGGACTATAATTCTACCTTTAATTCTATTAGTTTTTACAACATTATCTTTCAAACTCTTATCTATAATTACATCTATACCATTTCTACTGCAAGTTCTATCAGAATACTAAAATTTAAAATATAAGCCATCAATCTCCTTAGCCTTTCTCCAACTCATTTAGTTTCATAAATGCAGAAGATATTTATTTTCCTATGAACAATAATATCAACTAATTCCATTAATTTACCTGTGAGAGTGCACAGATTCCAAGATCTTATCATAATATTAATTTTATTAACTATTTTTTTTACCTGCATCCGTCCGTAATGTGAGAACCCTTTCTTATTTGACACCACACCTAGGCGTCAGTGTAGCGGCCCTTGCGCACTTTTCATTGTATTCAGGTCATACAACGCGTCGCTTCCAGAGGACGCCATAGCATTGACACAAGAATTTAATGGATTCATATCATAATTTTTCGACAATTTTTAGGTGGGCTATCGACTACTTAATGCAACCCTCCATTTTTCACATCGAGGGCTTGGGACCTAGCGCCTAGATATTAAGTGCGCATAATGAAAATTTCAAAGCCACAGTAAACAAGATCTTAACAAATGAAGGCCATGAATAAAGTTTGAAAATATCATTTACCTTTCCTTTGCTATTTCAGTCACCTTCCTTGATGCCTGTCATTATATCTATATCATCAAAATTATACAGTGTTCACGCTAGCACTCAATTTGTAAATTTCTTTTTGCTTCCTTATATATATATTTATGACACTAAATAGGACGCAATGGAGAAAAATGATTCATGTAGCCGACCCCACGTAGTGGGATTAAGGCTTTGTTGTTGTTGTTGTTATTGTTGTATATATATATATTTATGTCCCGATAGGATTTATTTATTTTCTAATATTCAGACGCATGTATTCTTTACAAAGAAAGTCCACATATTCAACCACCAACTATCCCAAGTTATACAAAATCTATTTTTAAATTCTACTAAAAATCAGAAGACAATCTTCTTAGAACAACTACTCTATAGAAATGAAGTTTGGTCCAACATTTAAGCTCCCATTGGTGCTTCTAAAAACTGATCTAGAATAATCGACTACTTGGGACGTTTCATGGTACCCAAATAACTCATTTCACCGTATAAGGATATTGTAAGATATTCCTCCAAATGTACATACCAGGGTATGGATATTTGAATAATCCTTCCCCAATTTTTGTTGCATCAACAAATGCTATGTAGGAGTAAAATAGATGATTGAATTTGCTAATCTCACTGCCAATATAATTATAAGGAACAAGAATGTATGCCAACAAATAGGAACAATTACATTCACATCACTCGAAATATTGCTAATTTACAAAATCAGCACCCTCTTACATTTATTTTTTAAATTCTCACTCAAATTATCAAAATTCATAAGAAAACCCCATGTCTTTTCTGCTTTTATTGAATTTCTAATAATTTGATCTTGGTACACATAAATACATGGCTTTGGTAATTCAAAAAAAAAAAAAGAAAAAGAAATAAGCACCAATTTTGTAAATATATAAATTTGGAGTGATACTCATGTAAGTACATTCTAAATGTAAAACTAAATTAGTCACTAGCCTATATTGTAACCTGTAAGTTCAAAGAGTTGAAAGCTCCCAAACGCCCCATCACATACCATGATTGAATTACCTGCAGAATCATCGAGCACGAGTCACTTCTACAACACTCAAAACTGGCAGAGCAGTGTGCACAGAAAAATGCAGTGAAAGCCCACTTACACTACCAAGGAGATCTAAATCACGATCAGACGGTGCAGAATATAGCTCAAACCATATAAACGAATCTGTGGGATTAAAGCTGAAGATAGAGACGAAATTATTAGATAAACATTTCTCTACTTAACAAGCATGCTCGATGCAAATTAAACGCAATATGAAAATATATAAAATATATGGCAATTGGAACAAATAAAATAGGTAATGCCAAATATATAAAAGACGTGAAAAAAGAAGAATAAAAATTGCACTTACAAAAATGGAAAATGGATACACTTCACTAATGAAAGAATGGCAGAGATTTTTATCTAGATATTTATTTGAGTAGGATCACACATCACTCAACATTATTAGTCTTATCTTAATTAGTAGAGGGTATATGATACTGATCCATTCATTTATGTTGAGTGCATTACAAGAAGTTAAATTCATGTTGAATGCTTGCATAACTTATAGCTAAGTTACATTAGGTCTACAAAAATACATAAGTTGAAAATCACTTTCAAATCCAACGAAATTTATATTGTGCACTCAAGTTATAATGCAATTCTTGCCTAAGCCCCTTCACTTCTAAAACTTATCCAGATTTTCAAAATTATAACATTTCATTTACATTTTTACTTTCAGGCACCTAAATCAACATAGTTTAGTCGAGATCTAATAGTAACTTCTTAAATTTTACTTCACATCTATATGATATTATTTTGAAAGGTAGAAAACCTGCACACTTGTCCACTTTCAACCTTTATCTTTAGCTCTAGAAGTTACGTTCATCTATAATCTCATCATTTGTGTATAAGATACAAATATGTAAACTTAAAAAAATTGGTCATCATTTAACCTTCCAACAAAATATTGACTTGCAATTCTTAGCATTAATTAAAATTGCATATCAAACTTATCTTTAATAATTCCAACATAAGTTTGGCGTACACATTTTCTTTAATTACTCCAAATTTTTTTTCTAATGGCTCTCTATTATGTGATTTTGAAACAAGCAAAATTATATGATGTTCCTGACAGCTTTATTTACTTGATCATTTTTTTCTGAAGAAAATTATTCACCTTTATAAAAAAAAACTTTATGGCAAAATACAAAATTGACTCCGAATAATAAATTAAACTTTCTGACTTTATGTTCCATTACAGCGATCTTTCTGACT
>NEWO01000196.1:790544-812326 GCA_003013225.1 Phalaenopsis aphrodite | reverse complement strand
TTCTTGCCTCTGTTCTTGGGCTTTGGCCGCCACACTTGCTTTTGTTCCTCGGCTTCCGCCACCATACTTGTCGCCTCCAGATTCCAGCCTTCGACGGCAATTCCCGCTTCTTCCAGCTGCGGTTAGATGCCTCCACAAGCGTTGACTTGCTGTCTTGCTCCTCCCAAGTCGCTCGACATAGCTCTGGCCTTCACCGTAGCCACCGCACTAGCCCCATCTCCCTAGCTCTCTCCTCATCGAGCTTGTTGTGTCTTTGTTTTTTCGGTTTTTGTTTGTAATGCTTTGTTTTATGTTTTGATTTACGTGGTTTCTTTATTTCTTTTGAGTCATTGTTACAACCATCTTTATAAGTTATTAATAAATTCATATCTTGCATCGTGGATTAGGTTAACTCCAGTATCGGTGAATCTTCTTTAACTCTAGATCTTAATCATATGCCTTTTGATCTTTGCTCAGGTAGTGGGACCATAATAATTACTAATCTGGTGTTCAAAATCAAATATACTTATTTTACATGAAAATACAATATTTGCATCATAAATGCATGAATATTAATTAATTTTAAATTGTGTACATTACAAAATCAGCATTTTAAAATCAATTAAATAAAATCATCATTATCAAAGTTTAAACGTGATGAATGCCTAGTAAAATCAAATATAGAAGAAACTAAAATCCTAAACAAAATATTGAAATGCGGATCCCTTAAACAATCATTTTGCTTGAAAAAATATTTTTGCTCAAGTTCATTGAAACGAGATTAGTTTTCTTTCCTCTTCAGGAACAACTTCTTCTTTGATTTAGCACTTGAATCACACAAAAGAACTAAGAACAAAGATTTTACAATGCATTATTTCGAGCTTAAATCAGGTCATCTTCTGAATTATGCAATCTAGTTGAATTTAAAAGATAAATAACCAAGAATAGAGTCATCAATTCTCACTCCCTGAAGCTAACTTTGAAAGCAAGAACCGATCCTGTTTTTGACTTGCGAAAGTCTCTGCCTTTCTTGCGAACCCTCTCTTCTACCTAAAAAACATAAAAGCAAATTAGAAAAAGATACAGTTAATTTTCTTTAGAACTCATAATAGCGGCTTTAAAACTTATATTTTAACATACCCTTTTCCTCATGAGCTCTGGGTTCCCCATGCTATCACCGAGAACTGCACGGAGTTCTTCATCATCTTTGCATGCATTTTCTAATATCCTTGCACCAACGATTAAAAATGTGAATGATATGACATTTTTTCTTAGTAAGACTATTTAACTACGACAACAGTATGTAATATTGAAGGACGATTACAATGCAATAATATATAACAAAACTGCAACAAATGCTGAAATGATAGAGAAAATGATCAAACAAATCAATGCTAGAAATAACATCATGTGTACCATCAGCAGAAGCAGTCCACAATCAGCAGTAAATAGAACAACTAAAGGTTCTACTACAAAAACAAGCCGTTATCCCACTAACTAGGTTCAATCTAATGTAAACAAAATCTGGTAGGGCTATGAAATTTCTTATCTCAGTTAGCACTCAAAATAGATCCAAGTTGAGGCTGACTTTTAATAACCAGAACTTAGTTACGTTTAACTTCCTGGTAAAACAATTATAGCCAATCAACAACACATTTTGTGCTTCTGGATGACTCTCTTATTTCAGTGGAAAAAATCAGCAAAGACAACACTGGCTAAATTAAGCTGATCTATTTTTGATTCATCATCCTGCAAGAGTAATGGCTTGTATTGGAGAGTAGATGTATTTGGATGCAAAGGCATGTCATTTTAATAATTGTTCTTTAATATTCATTTTAATTTTTGTTCCTTCAACTTAGTTTCCTAAAAACCAAGGATTTTTCCTGCAGATGTTTTGCATGACATGACTCCCTATGTTATGTCTTTAACTCAAACTCTGTTAGTTGTAAACAAGGCACCACATGTGAGAAAATCTCACTTGTCACAAGAAAGATCATCATCATCATCATTAACACTATCTCAACTATTTGGAATTAGTTTCATCAATACTTATTCACATGATTTTTCTATTTAGTAATGCCTGACATGCTAAATCTATTTCACGGCGGCCTAAGTGACTTGTGAGAACCATTGGTCCACCAACCCCTACAAACAAAGAGATAGCACTCCTCACTCAACAACACCGCAAAGAGAGACATCCCCTACTTATAATCATCATAAGAAAATTACTCAGTTGTGAGGGTTTATGGCTAAGCTAGTAATGGTCATCAAAACTAAAGAATTTTTACAAAATATCTTGTATGCTTGAGGGTGAGACCTCACACAAGGGATTCCTCCAACTATTGGGTGTTTCATAGGACACAAAGGCTTGCGAGCACTTAAGGATATTTTCATAAAAACACTGATCAAGACTGAAAAATTAAAAGAGATTGTTTCGGCTGATCCAGGGAGGAGACAAGAAAAGCCTCCCATGGAGGATTGATGAAATAAACTGGTTTCAACTTAGGCAATCCATATCACTGGCCTTGTACCGATCATCCTTGAGAGAACAGCTACGGGAGTATTCCAACAAGCTAACCTTCGAGAGTGCATGACCAAAGTAGTACGAGTCACTTTCATTCAAGATTATAGGCTAGCAAAAAAATATCCTTTCAAAAAAGTCATAGTCTTCATAGCCTTGATCACAAATTACCATATAGAGATCATTCTAATCGAGATGGAGAGTTCAATCAATACTATTTTCAAAGATGTATTTAAAAAGATAAATATGGGCGTTTCTCATTTAACCCCAACTATCAGCCCATCATTTAAATATTTTAGAGAAGGGCGAGAGACGAAGAGTAATAGAAATAATACACCGTAATGGCTGACTTATTATATTTAACGTCTTAATAAATTACAATGCAATTTTTTGCCGACCACTTATGAATATCTATAGAGCGATGGTCTTCACATATCACATTGAAACTAAGTTCCCATTAAAAGGACAAGATTATAATAATGGGAGATCTAACGTAGTCAAGGTTTTGTTATCTAAAGGTTGTGAGGAACTTACAATAGGATGTGTCACCAATCAAGGTCGAATGAGAAGCTAACATACAAGCCTACAAAGCAGTATAAAAAGTCCTAACAATTGAAGGAGTCTCAAGGCAAACCCTCTAAGTCAGCAATTCCTTCAATCCCAAACACAATGGACGACTGGTCCAAGCTCTCCAAGAGGACCTTGAGGTGTTTCCTTGGAAAGCCATAGAGATGCCTTAGGTGAATATCAATATTTTTTGCCACAAATTAAATGTGAAAAAAGATGTCAAACTAGTAAAGCAAAAGATAAGGAAGAATACTTCCGCTCTAACTAGACTCATAAGGCAAGAAATCAAAAAACTCCTCGAGAATGTATTCAAAAAGAAGTATGATACCTTGATTGGATTTCAAACATAGTAATAATTTACAAGTTAAGTAGCAAGTGGAAGATGTGCATGAACCTCCTCAATTTAAGCTCACTTTGCAGAAAAGACAAATACTCAGTACCTGAGATAGACGCATCGGTTCACTAGAAGGTAATTTTTCCATTATGAGGTTCCTTGATCCTTTTTAGGCTATCATTAGATTGAAATATATTTAGTCAATTGTCAGAAAATGGCATTCATCATTGAACAAAGTCCATTTTGCTACAATTTAATATGATTTAACTTGATTGTAACAACTTTTTATCAATTAGCAATGTGCTAAAAAATTAGAAAATAAAAGGAAAGTGCATGTCGATGTTTTAATAATAAAAGGAAATACTCTCAAGCACTACATTCTTGACTTCAAGGAGACATTCTCCCCAATGAAGAGGTACAACATGCATCTCAACACCTTAAAAGTGGACCTTTTGGGACAGATTAGGATAATGCTTGGGGTATCAGCTCACCTCTAAGAGCATCAAGGTTAATCCTTAAATTATAAAGGAGATCTTAGATTCCATTACTGAGTCTCAAGGATACGAAAAGTGAAGGGTTACGTTAGGTAATCGATGACCAGCATAAATTTTTTATCAAAAATCATAACAAAAAACCTTTAAATTCTTGGGTAAATGTTAGTGCATTCCCTGGAAGCGACGTTGTATGGTATGAATATAGTGAAAAGTGTGCAAGGGCTGTTACACTAGCGCTCTGATGTAGTGTCAAAGATGCAAGAGTTCTCATATTACAGACAGATTAACACTCAATAGGACGCGGTGCAGAAAAATGATTCATATATCCAGCCCCACTTAGAGGGATAAAGGCTATTTAGTGTTTTTGTTGTTGTTATCAGATATACCCTCCACAAAAAAATATAAGTACATGGACTGACTGGAAGAGTCGGAAGACTATTGTTTTATCTAAAAGTTGAGTGGCAAGTGCTAGCCCTTTAAAATTTTGAGGAACGCCAGACATTTTATGTGGATCAAGGAATTTGAGGTAGCCTTCCAACATTTAAATTCAATCATTTCCTTGCTTCCACTTTTACAAAGTCGTAGCCTAAAGAAGTTCTACTCCTACAGTTCTGATTGGGAGATGATGTCGTAAGACAATGGCTAGTCTATTACATGAGTGAAACCCTACAAGAAGTCAAACTAAGATGGTCATGAAAAAACTAGCATAGGCAGTGGTGATTATAACTCAACAATTTCAACGCTATTTCCAAGTACAGCCAATTCAAGTCATCACAAAAACTATAGTTACCAGAACAAATCACTTCAGGAGATTATTAAATTGGACTTTAGTGCTGAGCCAGTTATAGGTTACATATACATTAAGAACGAGCTATAGAGATGAAAGCACTCATTGACTTTATGGTTGACTTCACTCTTCCTCATATCAAACAATACGCACTATGGAAAGAAAATTTATTATGGACTCTATATACTGATGGGACATTAAAAGGGCAAAGGGTTGGAGTTGGCATGTCTCGTCCCATTGGAATTGTCCTAACTCATGCACTAAGAATTGCAACCAATGTCACTAACAACAAAACTAAGAAACATTGATCACAAGACTATGCTTCGTGGCCAAAGTCAGAGATAGGCATTTGGCCGTATTCACAAACTCATAGCTCATTATGAACTAGGTTAGTACAAAAACAAAACCTTTGAGGAAGATTTGTCAACATATATTTTTAATTTGAAAATTAACAATGGTCAATATGAATATATCAAGGTTAAATAAATCCTAAAAGAATAAATTCAACTCAACAACTTTACAAAAGCAAAAACCCCAATAGCAAATTAGCATTAGAGATTTCTCATCCTAACATTCAAGAGACAATAGTGTCAATGGTCAGGGAGGTGGTATGAATGAGTTGGGCGGATCCATTAGTTAAGTACCTAACTATAGAAGGGATTCCATCATCCACCTTTCACCAATGAAGAGTCAAAATCAGAGCGAGCTAAAGCCTGCTTATGGGTAAAGAGCTATTCAGAAGGTCAACCACTTCACATAAACTAAGAAGTGTATGAGAAATCAAGTAAGAGAGGATTCTTAGATAAGTCCATTCAAGAAAGTGTGAAAGAAATCCTGACGGGGAAATCTTGGAGCATAAAATTTTCAAAAAAGGGCACTTCAAGCCGACCCTCTGAAAAGATGTGAAGGCCTTAACCATAAATGATTTACAGTTTCAAAAAGCTTTCCCTAACACAATGGTCAAAGAATGTTTGTTGTAGTGTTAATTGATTATTATATAAAGCAGATCTAAGCACAATAGCCTTAATGAAGAACACCATAGAGGTCGTTTGTAACTTCATATAGTCAGCAATCATATGTAGGTTTAGACTCCCTATAGCCATAATGACAAATAATGAGCGGATAATGAGCCGCAGTTCTCAGATAAGAGAACCAAAGAACTTTACCATGCTCAAAAAATTAACCTCAAGTTTGTCTCAATCCACCATCCATAGACAAACAAACAGGCAAACACACCCAACAAGAAAATTCTAAACCTTTAGAGGAAAAATGTGGAAGAATTAAAGGGCCAATGGATTGAATTATCATGCGTTATTGCCTTAAAAAACACTCCCTCCTCAATCACTAGCTAGGGCCCCTTCGTACAATCTCATAGGACCAATGCCCTATTTCCAGTTGAATACAACTGCAAAGCCAAAGAGTCGTAGCCACTTCAAATGTTGGAGAAGAAGAGCTAGGAAAATGAATTAAGAAGAACAAGGAGATAGAAATGACCATCAACATATTAGAAGAGGCACTTAGTGCCCAAGCATTGATGAGGATGAAGGAAACCAAGAGAATGGAAAAGTACTTCAACTTGAATGTCAAGGAGATGTCCTGAGTCAAGGATCTGGTTTTGAAAAAGCAGAAGCTGCAGCTCGACAAATTTAAATCAAACAAGGACTCTATATCATCAAACAGATAATCAACCCTGAATCTTGCCAACTACAAACAAATATCAAAAAGAACAGATCAAGGACATAAAGCATAAATAATTTTAGGATATTCTATCTATAGAAAGAGGGAGGCAGTCTCATTCCACAGTTTTTTGTCTTTTCACTGTAATATTATCTTGTTTATAATTATTTGTAATGGATCTAAGTTGGAAAAAAAAACTAAAGTCTTTTTTTTCATAAAGCATAAAATAGCTAATGAAATCTCTTCTTTAAACCCCACAAGTTACATGAGTGTTAAATGCTAGCAAGGGTTCGATTGGCTTTATCTCCCAAACTTAACTCGTTAACCAACTTGGGGTACTCATTTTCTCCAATAATACTCAAGAAACTCACCTCTCCCTATACAATACTAGGCAAACTCACCCTTTCTTTGTGAGTTCAATGCACTGATGAGATGGGGTAAGTGTGAGGTATGATTTTGTCCTAAGCAACATGACTAGGGTTTGAGGCTGATCAACTTTAAGCCCAAGAGAGTGTACAGGCCGGGGTTGGTGAAACTTTTAACCTAAAGGAGCTCTCAACTAACATAATGAAAAGGTTGACTGACATGTTATCACGGATCAGAGTAATCTCAACTCAGATTCAAGTCTGAAAGTGGTGAGATGGGAGTGCTAAGGCATTCAAGTAAATGGACAAACTATGATTAGCAATCACATTTTTCATTTTACACAAATATCCAACTAAAAAGAATATATATCCAATGTGCTTGAAAGGTAGGAATCTCTTCCTGAAACAAAAAGAGAAAACACTTCGCAACTCGCACCTTTTATTTTTGGAATTAACGCATTTCAAATTATTAGGGAATTACACTGTCACTCCAATGAGAGTTGCAGCTTTTTATAATAATACTGCCAGCATAAGGATTCTTCTCAGATACGTCACACTTCATAATTTGGAAGTTCGTTTTGACGAACCAACGAACTTCCTATTCCTCCCAAGGTTCCCTTTATCGTCGGTTCAATATTCGACAAGCTAATCTCCTTGGAGATCATGGTGGTTTAGCAAAGTGACCTCTTATAGCGAGGGCAGAGAATTAGCTCGAAGAACGTTAATCGCTTGAAAATTGATTCGAATTTAAGCTCAGCTCGAGGTTGGATAAAAAAAGAACGAACTGAGCTACAACCTAAACCCTTGGATCGCTCTCTGTCACTTACTTTCACTCGTCAATCCCTACATTCTTGTTAGTCTGCAAAAATTTGTGGCTATCTCATTGGTCCTCAAGTCTGGGTTACAGTTGTTCTTGAAGCTGCGGGAAGTTTTTTTTTATTCCATTTTGTTGAAGTTATAGAGTGGTAAAAATGTTCAAATTTGTTGAAGTTAAGTTTCATTTTTTCTTTATTTTATTATTTATTTGTTAAATGCAAGACTTATGACTTCTATTAGTTCTATGTTACTATGTCTAATATGATGTTTATCAGAGCACACATGACACATTTCAGATCAAACTTATATTGAGGTCAACCCTATCCCAATTGATCCATTTTACTGATTTTTTTTATTATTAATTAAAATCATATCTTTTTAGTGCAGTTAGGGATGCGATAAGGAGATGTTCCCTATATAACTTTATGTTACAATAATTCCAACAATTTTCTAATTAGATAATATTTTGTATGTACATGTTATTTGTTTCAATGTTTGTTCTATGCGATGACTCGTTTCTTTTTGTTGTGAAAATTAACTGAGAATTCACAAAACCTAAGTTTATTTGTGGGTGTAACATTTTTTCAGTGAGATTTTTCATCTATAGTTTTAAAAAGTTGTTATACATCTACTTCAAGTAAATTATGCATTTACTGATATTTGAGTTGTGAATATTTTCTCTAAGAGTGGAATGAAATATTTTATGTTCACTATTATAGAATTGTCTTTTTCATTGGAAGTATTTGTTTTCTTTATTGAGCTCTTATATTGATTCTTTTACTGGTTGGGGTTGTTGGGCTGATTATTTTTCTGCAAATTCAAATTTCGGTGAAACATTTGTTAGAATAATGTACGGTGTCATTAATTATATTGAATCAAACCTTGAGCGAAAATGTTGAAGAGCACTTCATTTGGCAGAAATTTAATATTTTGTGGCATTTTTTAAAATTATGGGCCTATCACTAAATGAAATATTGTTTGTTGGTTTTCATTTATTTTTGTGATAGCATATAAACATTCGCCAATTATCATATGTCAGTTTATTTGTTGGTTTTCATTTATATATGCTTCATGCTTATGAATTTTAATAAAATATTATCATACCTCTAATCTTTGTCTTTTACATATTGAAGCAATTTCACTCACACTCTCATTGAGTTATTATTGTATCAGCATAAGCAAGAAACTGACATGAAGAACTATTAGATTTGCTTTGAAATTGAGCTGTCATTGCCTCAATGAGAATTAACACTATTAATATAATAAGGAGCCACCACATAACCTAATTGTATTTGTTGATATAAAGAAAGCATCAAGAGTAAATAATAACAAAAGTCATCCAAAGGTTAAAATAAAACTAACATACAAAAAGTCATATCCAAGAGTCAAATACCAACAAGTAATAAATGAAATAAAAGGAAACCAACACATAAATAGGCAATCATGTTGAACCAAAAATAGCTAACATAGTTGCATTTACAACCATGCATATATCAATAGGAAATATCATCCAAAAGTCATCGAGCCAAAAACAAATACATCATTATCCCCAAATAAAAGCATATTTAACTCGTTGCACATTTGGGCCATTAAAAAAGATAAAAAGTAATAAAATTGTGCAATGAAAATTGACATTTACTAAGCTATAGACCCATAAGCCAAAACCATAAAGCATAAAGTATAAATAAAAATCATCGAACAAACTGACATTTGATAATTAATGACATGTTAATATGTTATGACCAAAATAAGGCGAACCAAAAAACAATATTTCAATTAGTCATATGCTCATAATTTGAAAAAATTAAATATTAAATTTATATCAAATGAAGTGCTCTTCAATAATTTACCTCAATGATTGATTTACTAATAATAAATAAAACCATACATTATTCTAATAAAATTTCAACCAAAATCTAGATTTATAACAAGACAGCAACCAACCAAACAACCACAACCAGAAAGAGAATCAATATAAGAGGTCAATAAAGAAAACAAATATTTCCAATGAAAGATACAAATCTATGACAGTCAACAAAGAATATTTCATTACACTCTTAAAAGAAGCATAAACAATTCAAATATCACTAAATACATAATTTGTTTGAAGTAGATGTATTATAACTTGTCAATATTATAAGAAAAAATATCATTGAAATACTCACAAATATGATACCCACTAATAAACTGAGGCTTTGTGAAACCTCAATTAATCTTCATAGCAAAAAATAGGATTCATCGCATAGAAGTATTAAAACAAACACTAAAACATATAACATGTATATAAAAAAATCTATCCAATTAAAATATTGTTGGAATTATCATATCACAAAGATCAATAAGAAAAATATCCCTATGCATCCCTAACTGCACTACAAGGTATTAGTTTAATTAATAAAAAAAAACTCTATCAAATGGTTCAATTGGGATAGTGTTGAACTCAATAAAAGCTTGATCTGTCATGTGTGCTCTAATGAACAAGACATTAGACATAGTAACATAGAACTAATAGAAGTGATATGTCTTGCATTCAACAAATAGATAATGAAATAAAGAATAAAATAAAACACAACTTCAATAACACTAAACTTTTTTCCCACTTTATAACTTCAATAAAATGGAATAAAAACAACTTTCAGCAATATCAAGAACAACTGTAACCTAAACTCGAGATGCCAACGACTTCTAGTAGCCTAGCAGGAATGTAGGGACTGGCAAGTGAAGGTAAGTGATAGAAAGCGATGCTCTCAGTGATAGATGTGACCAGCTTGCTTGTGTGAGTGTGTGATAGAGTCTTTGGGAACTAGAGTTAGGATGGAAGAAAAAACCAACTTACCAAATGCCAAGCAGGTCAGCGGCTCAAAAGCAAATAGAATGAAAGCAAAGAGTATAGGAAGCACCAAAACTAGGCAAAAATTTGTAGGAAATCAGATCGAACACAACACACCAAGCACCATAACAAGAAAAAGAGAAATTCTCATAACAGGCTAAGAGAGTAAAAAGCAACAAGCCAACGGCACCACCGAACAAGTAAGGTTGAACTACCTGAGGCATTATACTTCACCTAGGGCCCGAGGCATTATACTTCACCTAGGGCTAGGGATTTCAAAAAGGACAGACAGCAGACAAAATGAATGGATTGGGGGGAGGTTGGGATAAGATTTTCTTACTTAGGGTTAAGTGGTTAACCCCACAACATCATCCGCAGTCTGTGAACATAGCCAACCCAGCTCCACCATCTAATCCATAATAAATAATAACAAAAACCTATTTTTAATCCAATAGCAAGTTAAGCAAATTGATATGACCCCGGCTAGAAATCAAATCGAAAAAAAGTCTGATCCAAGGGTTTGGCTCGTAGCTCAGCTCATTCTTTTTTATCTTATCTTAAGCCGAGCTTAAATTCAAGCGATTAAAAATATTCAAGTAAAATTCTCAGTCCTACTAACAATGAGCCTCATTGCAATGAATGGGATCTTGTTGAAAGATATACATCCAACCAATTCCTTTGCAGTCTGGGAGGAAATGGAAGACTCAAATCATAAGCTACATATGATGTGATGTAATTGGTTAGTATTGGATCGAAACCAAAATCAATAGCGATTGTGAGATGGTCGACACACCATTCCAAGCCTTTCTACTAGGTAGCCTTAATCTTCTAGGGAGGGTTGACAACAATGGCGTCTCTTCTTCCCTTGGCCTCGCACAACTTTGGCCAAGATCCTTCTTCCGCCCTTTCTCTAATAAAATCCATGTCAATAACAATGCATTTGTCGTAAGGCCAAGGAGATACACTTTTTTAAGTTTGCAACTATATGGTGGTCTCGACTAAGAGAAGTGCACATACCTACGGATAGGGTACCATTTTTAACTCCCCACTCGGATAGATAGGATGACTTGCTAGGATGATAATAATATGAAGGAGAATGGTTGCAAGCAAAACATAATCTAGAATAGGATGTCCCCTAGAATTTGAAGGAGCAAGAGGGTTAGAAGATGCATCAATTAATGCAACAACATCGAGATAGATAAAAGGCATCACAAAAATTGATGGCGAGCATAGTGGCACCAAGTCTTATCATCTTCGTCTATTTTATTTATTGTTAAGCCGTTTTATTTTCCTTTTCATGCAAGAGTACAATAGGGTCCTTAGCTAGTAACATAAGAGGGTCATTCCACCAATAGTCTTCAACAGCTATTTTATTTAATTTTTTCTTAAATTTATTTCAATCATTAAAATACTTGTTAAACTTTTAATGCGACTTAAAACATATATATTATTTTAAAACATTAAAATGTTCATTTAATTTGTATATACTATCATGATTTAAATCCTTAAAAACATGAATGCATTTTAAATATAAAAAAATTGAGTTTAGTACAGGTAGAGAAATGATTACTCCTGTCAACCTTTAAATGATTTATTCTATCACATAATTTCAATCTCCACTTCCTTTCATTTAATACTTAATCACATAAATTATTTATTCAATCATAATATTTACAACATGATATTAGACTACATGGTTAAGTAATTGACTTATTTAGTTTGGTAAATTATAATATTTTTAAGCTTACTAGTGTTGAAACTTGATTCTCTAAGTTAATTATATAACTTAAAGACATAATCTTCTTTTAATCTTATTAAATTATAATGTTTATGATTAAGTTGCATATCTCATGTACCATGTTCCTTTGCAAATCCCTTGGCACCACCTCCAATTGATCAATTTTTTGATCAACTCTATCAAATCTAGTATCGTTTTCCAAAAAAGATCCTAAAATTTGTATTACTCTAAATTTGTGTATTTATATAGAATAAATAAATTATAAATTAAAATAAACAACTCAATATCTATTTCTTATAAAATCAACAATTCATCTCAACCTTTGAATTCATAGACACTTTCACTTTTCAAAATCTGATATTAAATCATAATAATTTATTATTAATGCCTAACAAAACTTGCTTATAACATATCCAACACTAAAAAACTTATATTTACATATCCAACGCTCAAAACTTGCAAAATTCTCAAAATTAGCACTCTGCTCTCTCAATTACCTCTGCCATCTAACCTGTTCTTGGGGAAGACGAGCTGGGGAAGCATTGCCATCAACAACAACAAAAGCAGCAGAAAAAGTTGGTTGGTTTCAATGTTGGAAACGCATCTGTTGCTTTACCTCACCATTCAGTGAGATTTCGGCAACCATGGAGATCCCTCAAGCCATTAGTTAACTCACCTTTGAGTTATCCATCTCAGCAACAACAAAAAAAATCACCTTTTTAGTTTCAGTACATTCTACAAGACTAAAAGTAATTTCATCATTGTAGCTCACTTTAATTCCCCTATTTCTTCTCAGGATCTTTTCTCCTCCAAAGGTACAATTAATAGCTCTATACCACTCCCTATCACTCTGACTTGTTCCATCAATTGTTGGAAATACCTCCGCTTGCCAAGATCTCAAGAGATCCAACCTCTCTATTATGGAAGAAAAGCAACTGATTATATAATAAGATTATTCAAGGGAAGTAACCCTCTTCTTCTATTCTATCTCATCATGCTGCATATCGAAATACTTCAACCCTCCTCCCTGCCTCAACATTCCAATTGGGGAAAGCCCGCTGAGGAGCTCTTCAACAATCCTCATTCAAAGAATGATGAACAAATGTGGATTCCATACCCATGGTATTGCTTCGGCCATTCAAATCTGGTCAATGATCCCAGTTTATGCAGCCCTGCCTCTACAGCAACCACCAGTGACAAACAGCATTCCCTCTTCAATCCAAAACAAGAAACATAAAGCAACATTTTAGTAACAATTCAAAAGCTCAACAAGCTACAATTGTGAGCAAGAAAGAGTCTTTCAACCTTCTATATATAATAGGGAAGATAGGCTTAACGGAGGAGACAATCAGAGAGACAGCCTAATTTTTAGTATTTTGGAAGCTTTAGGTATTGGTTCTGTAAATAGAATTTGAGTGTTGAATATGTAAACAAAAAATTTTTTAGTGCTATGTTTGTAAATCCATCTAAATTATAAACTAAATTTAACTATTACTACCAGACAAAAAAATAAAACCTAACCTTTAATATTGTTTTCTTTTCCTCCTCCTTTGCTTGATATCAAAGCCTGTTACTTCTCTGTCCATCTCCCGCACACAAAGTTTATTCTCAAGCATGCAGCTTCAATTTCTGCACAAGATATCATCTCTCTCTAGTATACGGCACTCGCTACCACTCCTGAGCAAGACTGTCTCCCAATCGAGGCATCATCACAACTCAGTTTTTTCACCACCAACACACAAACACCAGCAGACAACATCGTCCACCACTCACATTCTTTCTTCATGTATGTGATGTGTGCCTCTTCTCCTCTCTACTTCGATCGACATTGTCCACCTCCTCACACTCTTCCTCCTTATCTCTCTAATTCAAACTCATCATGCTCGCTTTATTCGACAATTATGTTTGAAACACCTTTGTCTCCCAACTAATGTCAATTTCGTCAAACCAACGCAACAATTCAATTGTTTTTTTATTGATTACACCATTATGCTCAAGCCCCTAATAGAAATCGAGTCCGCGATATTCATCAAAAAATTAGGAAGAAAAAAATCATTATTTAGAACACTATTAGAAAAACCTTGAATAAAGCCATTGCCAAAAACGCTTTAACAAAAGAAGAGAAAAGTCAAACGTGCAATAGTTGCGGCCTGTGATTCTGATAGAAAAAAATCTAAAAGCTCGCTCATGATCAAGTAGATAATTGGCTTACTAGAAATGAAAAGCATGTTACCCTCTAGGCTAACCTGCTTTATAGTGGGGGTACTTCTTACCTTCAACAGCCACTTATAAATGTTTGGCTCCCAAACTTGAAAGATTCAAATTAGCCACAGAAACTTCTTATTGAATATGAACTTTTTTTCATAAACAACAAATTCAAAAAAAAAGTTAAGAATTAGTCCAAGTAAACAAGTTATAAGAATGGGGTGCCTTAGTCGAAGATATCGCTTAAGCTTTCAACTCCACATTCGGACCCAACAAAATAAAATCTAATCAAGAAGGGCCCTCAACTAATTGCTTGAAAACTATCTATCCATCACATGAGCAATGGTTTCCATTCTATCCACCGATTTTCTCTTCTCCTTTGAACATATGCCAAGTCAATATTTTACTTTTCCTCCCCCTATTGGCATTGCTTGCCATTATGTAGAATGCTTTAGTGCAATTCATGATTAGGAAAAGCAACCGCTTTCATCACACGAAACTCATCCATCTAAAGCAAAAGGGGATTTGCCTAACTATTGTGAAGGGCAAAAAGCAAAAAAAGAAATCTAGCTCCAAAAAAAATAAAGCATCAATCAATATATATAAGCCATCAATATTGCTGATGTGCAGAGCAATCAAATTAAATATATTATTAAAGAGTTAAATGTCACATGGTTCCCAACATGATGATCGAACAAGACTTGGAATCTATCTTTTTGGCTATGATATTCAGCCAATTTAATAAATAGCCAACATAATTCTCATATTTTTTTCTACAAGTCTCCCTCTAAAAGATCCAAGAGAATGAGAGATTAAATGTATACCCCAAAGAGCCCAAAATATAGGGTGCCCTCAACAGGAACCAAAAAATATCAACAAGGGTTTTTCATCCAGGGTCCAGAGTTACTACTCCAAGCATAAGAAAGCTTTCACGTATACCGAGTTCATTCACAAAGCACTCACCAAGAAACTCGGGAACTCGCCAAGGTCATTTTACCTAACTTAAGAAGCTACTTGCCCTAGCTAATGGGACAATCGCCCAGCCCGCATAAAACACTTGTCATTGGCTCAATGAATCGAAAAAGCTATCAACAAATTAGCATTCTTTTAGAAAGGTCACAAACTCATCTTCCTAGCAAGCAGATCCTCCCAATCACTTGCTTGGGGAACTGTCCACGAATGTTTATTAAGTTTTGATTATAATGCACATTGTATAACAGTCCAATCATTTATCTTTTATTTTTTTGGGTTCATTCTCTTCAAATTTCTAGAGTGGTATTCCCTATAGTGCCTGAAATCCTATAAATAAATGTCAAAGAGCTGTTTCGTTTCTGTGCTCTTTGATCCTTCACCCACTCAACCTCTCTCTTTTTAAATTTTCCCTGTTTCTTACCGTGTGAAACAATTTAATTCTTGTTAATAGTGTTTTGTTATCGCATCGAACATATCTAAATCAAACAAACATCATACTTAAACCATCACTAAAAAGAAGAAATCCAATTTTTGTGTTCTTACAAGACTGCTAAAAAATTGCAACAGAACGATTAGAGAGGAGATGAGAGTAATACGAACTTAGCCCAAGTTGGATAATTATGTATGCGATCATACTCTCTCTTCCGCTTCTCCTCCCGAACCCTAAGCAACCTCCTTCCCCTCGCGCTTGTACCTGATGTTTTCGCCTTTACCGAACCATTCTCCTCCTCATCTTCCTCGTTTTCTCCGGAGCTCAGCTCCAGCGGAACAGTACCTCTGCTAAATCTCACTGGCCATTTTCTACTGCCACCGTGGCTGTCGATGTGGAGAAAGTATTGGCAACGGTGAATAGCGTAAAAAACAGATTTTTGAATTGAAAAAATATTTATTGGAAGTGGTGGGCAAAAGCCATGAGGATGACGAGGTAAATGCTTTCGATTTAAGGCGGGTAAGGAGGTAATCAAAGAAGAAGAAGAAGAGCAGCCGCAACTCGTTAGCGCGAGCATTGCCTCGCGAGCGGTGGCGAAGTGCCCCGGGTAAGGGGTAAGAAGTATACACAACAGGCTGCAACAGGCCAGACGGGTTAACTTGTTATAACTTTCTCGTAACTTTTGTGTAACTCAGCTGTAAATCATACTTTTATTTTATCCATTGAGATCATAAGGTTACAACGGGGTTACACGGGAGTTACATGGGAGGTTATACGGGAGTTACAAGGGAGGTACAACGGGTTATAACCCCCTTGTAATCCTCGTATAAATCCTGTGTACCCTATTATGTACACATTTCTGCGTATCCCTTGACGTACGCAAATTTTTTCCTAAGTTTTAATGTAGTTTTATGAATGAGTGGTAAAGCGATTTAAATGCAGTAGCTTTAAAAAAATAATAATAATGTTGTCTGGGCAAATATATTGTAAATATATAAATTTATATTTTTATATTTAAGTAAGTACAGCATAAATTCAATTTAAAATTCAAGTTGTCGCTAGGTAATGGTTGGCCGTATGATGGTTGGAGAGGAGGCAGTGGCTAGCAACACAAGATCGTGAGCGGCTTGGGTTGGTGGCGATTGTGGAAGGTTGAGGGGGAGGCAATTGGCGGCTAATGGGCAGTGACCTGTTAATTGCGTTGTGGGTGGGGACAATCAATTGGCCAACGATAGCTAGTAGTTTTAGTGTAAGGTACGGTCATTACGGCTAAAGTAGTTTTGGCAGTCTCAATGGCATCATCAATAATTGTAGTTTGCAGTGTATTTAAAAATTATTGAAATACAATGAGAATAAACTAAATTCTAGATTTGAAATTCATTGTAAATTTACATTGGATTCATTTTCCTCAAATCAAACACAAATTTTCAAAACACATACATTTGGAATTGTAATAGCGCCATTTTGCATCAAACCGAATAACCACTAAATATTTTTTTTTTTTGACAAACTTGCAAAAATTTACTTGAAACTTCTTCTATGTTGTATTTGAAATATTAAAGTTTATGTTAATTTAAAGATTATTGTTGAATCATGATCTAGCCATGAACTCAAACCTAAATAAGCAAAAAAAGAGTGAAAGAGTGAGCTTCAAAGAGGGGGGATTATTGAATTCACTAGAAAAGATAGATAAAGGAACAATATTTGGGGATTAATTGACCATCCCTTATTACATAGAACTTCCAGTACTTATAGAAGATTTTTTTCTTAAAATATAATTAGTTGATCATTACCTGCAGATTTCTAGGAGTCTCTCACTTATATCTTTCTTTCTTCTTCTGACAATAACCTATAGTTAATGATATTTCTAGTTCATTATCCTTTGACAACGTCGTATTTTGGTACTTATTCTTTATACATTTATCAGGTCACATCTTAGCAGTTTACCCAATCTCTCATGTTGATTAGATCATTTCGTTGAACCAAAAAAGTGACTGTGATATATGGAATAGTCATGCTCGCTCGACAATTCATACTTCGCATCTCATACTCAGCCTTAGTTGGATACTTAAGCTGAGAAATCTTGGGGTCTCATTTAGTGTGTCATCCGAGTCTTGGTTTTTAGTTTGCCATGGATACATTTTGGCTATACAAATTTACTTCTCAGAATCACTTATCACATGAAACGTGAAGTTGTGAAAAGAATAAGTGAATGTTCTAAATAAACAATTCAAAAATAAGTTGGGAATACATCAAATATGTTATCCAATTAAATTTATGACAAGTGAATTACTCCATCAAAGTTTAGATTATTTGTGCTCTATAAATGGAGTACCGGGGTGTGAGCTGATTCACACTTTCACATATCCTCTTTTTTCATCAATCTTTATTTTCTTATCTCATTTCATGTATTAGTTTTGGAAGGATAATTTTCAATAGGATTATATTGACATTCCCACCTCGGAAGTCCTTGAAGGTTTATTCAACAAGCGCAAGAGAAAAAAACAAATTGAAGAGGAGGAATATGGTGGTGAAGCGATCGAAAGAAGGCTTGATCATTACATGTGAGCAAGTTCCCCATGTACTTTTAGCAATGATTGCAGATATTCTAGAGGGGATTCCTTTTGATGGTTTGACTGCAGTGAAGTTATGATCCACTAAGAGATCATCAGCGTTTTTGTCTACCCAGAGCAATGTATGTGGGTTGAGTGATTTTTCGACTATCTCATAGCTTCTATGTGGATGAAGATCAAACGATACAACAAAAATATTAATAATATTATGTAAAATCGAAGAATATAAATATATAGAAAATTATGGGTTACAACTTCTCGTAAAAGTGCCATCCTTGTGTTGGAAATCTGGCTGAGATGAATCTAAATGTGGCATTAGATGTCTTTAAATGAAAAATTAATTTGATCAAGAAGGCATTCTACCAACAGGTTCCTTATAAACTTTCTTTTTCAATTGTTGAAGTATGGGACTTATTTCACGGTTCGTATTTTACTAGCTAGAGGTACAAGATTCTTCATAATTCACTTCAAAGTGTCAGTTCAATTAACAATCCTATTAGATTGTTTATAAGCAAGTCACCTAATTGACTTTCTGAAGGAGATATGACCATGCTTCTAACGTTATCATAGTAAAGTTCTTCACAAAACTTGATGGTTGATTTTGTGAAGATTTTTCCTCATCATCCAGTCATAATCGAAGCAGTTGAATTCAAGTAATAGTTGGACATGTTGAAATATGAGGTTTCTAGCCTGAAGAAATCTTTGGGCGAACTGAATTACAAGTTTATCAAATTTAGCAATAAGTGACTTTTGATACTGGGAAACATTGAATCAAATAGCTTGACAATTAAGTCTAGTTGAGTGTATGTGTTAAAACAACTTCTTCGACTAGGCTGGATTCTTGTAGAGATTGTGTTGGACCCTTGTTTTGATATTCTTTTTTTTTTAATATGTGTGGAGGGTTTGTACTCGTGTTATAAAGTCTTTATGACTTGGGCAATTAGTTTGATTATTTTTAATTGTAATATTGAAAGAATTTTCTTATAACTATTTAACTGACTGGTTGTGGTTCCTCAGTTTATACAAAGATTTGATTTTAATTACCCATATACTTGTGATGTCATTCTTATTACTTAGATTCTTTTATTATTATAATGTATCCCTTGTAATAAATACTATCATATCTATAAAAGAGGTTTCAACAATAATTTTTAAACTTCGTTTGTCATTTGTGAGATTGTTCTTATGTTCTTTTTCTCGATCACGCTGCTTCAAAATTTGAAATGACTTTCATCCACTGCTCTAGTTACAATCGGCTCATAAAGGTTTAACTTTTTGGAAAGTCCAGGATGTCCATTGAGGAATTCAAATTTTTGCATTGTGAGATTATGTTTGACCCATCCATTTGCCTATAGTGGCAAAGAAGGATTAAATGTTAAAGTCTACGTACGACAAGGAGCTATTATTTTATCATAAGCAATTTAGTTTGGGTTTGTTAATTTTACTTTATTAGAACTTTGTCAATATTTTGAATTTTTACTGCATCATCCTATCTCAATTCATGGCAAATCCATTTGTTAAGATCAGCATGATAATCTTTTTATTGTTGGCCTACAAGGTTGGGTGGTTAATCAAATTCTCTAAGACTGACAAGCTATCTAGACTACTGAATAAAGTGAAAGAAGACTAGCGGAGGAAATTTTGCTTCACTTATTATGAAAAGGGTGACCAATTGGAACTCAAACTGAGTCATGAGGCTTATTAAAGAGCAACCTCAAGCCATCTCTCAAAGAGGATGCCCTATATAAAATAACAAAAGAGGTGGCTCTTGATGTGAGAACGTTTCTAGGAATGTCTCTAGGGGAAAATTATTTTCTCTTAAGTGTTTATAATTGCTTTTACTTTATAGTTTATTTTGATGCTCTTATAATAATTTTAGCAATTCTAACCTTAGTTTAGCCCATTTTTTTTGTGAGGTTTATGAGGAGGATGAGAGATCCTTTCTCATATGGTAAAAGAGCTGGTCACTCTCCTTGTCAAGGTATGTTCTCATGGAATTTATTTGTTTTTTTCACACTGTACTTACCAAATATTATTTCTATTATGGATACATTTTTTTACTTCTAAAAGGATGAATAGATTTGCAAGATTAACCATACAAGTATGACACAATATTTAAGCTCAATAACTCCTTCTGAGATAATTTTCCAAAAATAAGAAATCAATGAATTAATAATTATATTAAGAAAATTGCTTTATTTAGGTCTGGAAATGAGGTTGGTTGATTCATCCTCATTCACAGAAGCCGGCCTATATGTGGATATAGAAGAGTTGTGACTTGCTACCACTATGGAGGTTGTCTATCAAGTTACTAGGGTTAAGATCATCCCATTCATGACACTGGAAGTTGTTCCAAGTGAACAATATTTCATGAGTGGTGAAGTTGATTTCTATATTGCTAGGTAAATGTATAGGATAACGCTAGGAGATCGAGTGCCAATGAAGCCGCAAAAAAAAAAAAGAGGTAATTAACAAGTGGCTTTAGGATTTCACTCGCAAGTGAAAAGACAAAGCAATTATTGAGGACTCCACTCAATAGGGTAAAACTATGTGAAAAAGTTCAAGGCAAACCGCTCAGAAGATTTTTTCTCAAAAATTTTCATGAAAGAAGGGTAATAAGATATAAAACCATGGAAAAGACCATATTTTAGCTCATATAAATTTATTGATGGATTGGAATGCAAAGTTAAATGAGGCACTTCAACTCTCTTATCATCAAGCCTTGGTCATTAGCTTGTCTTCGAATGAGAAAATAATTAGTGGGATGAATAAGGAGAAATTGTCACTAATTGTTTTCTAGATATAATTGTCATTGTGCCAATTCTAATATTCTTTTGTGAGATTCGGAGGAAATCAATGAGAGATCTTGCCAATGAGGATAAAAGAAGAATGGAAGTTCGGAGGAAATCAATGAGAGATCTTGCCAATGAGGATAAAAGATGAATGGAAGTAAATAAAGAGCTCAATGACATGAAGAAGAAGGCTAAGGCTGACTTGGACTTAATATAAGTGCATAAAGGAGATCTAGTAAAATATTTTGAAGAAATAAAAAAGTTAAGGTTAAATTTGACTCACACATTAAAGGAGAGTGCTCTGATGTAAAATCTAGATGCCCCAAATTTGAAGGTAAACTCCAATGTCATTAAGAGCAGATGGCAACCATACATACTCTTAAAATCTTTAAGAAGCTATTATTCAAAAATGTCTCTTAGAAGAATATGCTTTGTAAAAGGAATAACATACTACATGATGAATTTTGTTAAGAAGCATGTTCTCCCTCTAGAATAGTCGATCATAAATAAGATCAAAGAAATATTAGAGGGCTCGAGTTCTGGAGAAGAGGGTAGTGATGAAGAGGATGAGAGTGAGGGAGTTTGAATAATGTTTAATTGTTATCACTTAGCAATATATATATATATATATATATATATATATATATATATATATATATATATATATATATATATATATATATATATATATATATATATATA
>NEWO01000196.1:745500-787714 GCA_003013225.1 Phalaenopsis aphrodite | reverse complement strand
ACACGAACAGTGACTTCACGAACAATTTCAAACACGAGCTTATTTCAAACAAACTAAATTTCAAACGAACCAAACACGAACACAATCTCTGTTCGTTCGTGTTCGATTCGTTTACACCCCTACTCAAAAGAAATCCTAATTGATAGTTTCTCCAGGTCCCCAATGATTGGCTGCCTGACCCAAAAAAGACTGGGTGGAGGTCATCATAGGCTCTCGAATCTATTTGGTCGGAGCCTTCTTAGGGTCACAACCCCATTTGACGAGGCGCCTTTCTAGGCTCCTGACCCTATATTTATATACTTACCAAAATACCCCCGCCGTATCTATGCATTCTAGGGGTAAAAAATGTGATTGTACCCCTATTCCTATAAATAGGGGGTTCATTTCTTGAATAAAGGTTACACAATTTCACTGTTCTATGTTGTGCTTTTGCTCTTTTTGTTCCTCTCCTTCTCTCTCCCTTTTGTCCTCTATTCCTTAGGCTTGTCTCCCAGATAATTTTGGATTTAACATCCTAAAAGATGTGGTGATCGTGGAGTCATGTTATCAACAAGAAGAGGAACATAATAGTCACATCAAGAGGAGATTTCTTAAAGATAAATAGCCAATAAGGGAGAAAATAGAGAAGTGGTAGAAGAGCTCGTGCAAAAGGGAATGTAAGAGATGAGGGCCCAAATAATTGACTAGCTATCGGGCTAGATTGTTGCAGTCCAAAGAGCAGTTACAACTCTGAGAGAAAGTCGCCCCCACCCCCTGTGGAGCAGAACCCTCCCCTGCCCCAAAGAAGAAGCAGTAGAGCCCAACGACAAAAGAGTGAACCACGATCAGGAGAGGGCTGAAGACTCACAGTATCAGGATAGCGTTGGATTAGTACAAGTGGAGAGGCAACAAGATGGGCGAACTAAAGCCCATGACAATTAGAGGACTCATTTTCCCATTAAATCCTAGGAGTCGAGCTCTTAAAAAAGTTTAAACTACCAGCTTTGGAGGTCCATAGGGGCCAGTTGGACCTAGTTAAACACATTGCTTCATTTGCGTCAACTATGTGCTTGCTCAAGCTCTCAGACGTATTCAAGTGTCGTCTATTCTTTGCCACTTTAAGGTCATCAACTTGGAAGTGGTTTCACTCGCTTCTAACTAGGAGCACCAACAACTTTGCTGATTTCAAGAGATTGTTCTTGGCATAGTTTGCCAACACTTGGAAACTCACCAAGGGCGTGCAGTCCTTGTGGTAACTCAAGCAAGTTCATCACAAGAGCTTACGCTCTTTCATTTCAAGCTTCGAAAGGGAAATGTTGGAGGTGAAATACCTCCAAATTGATGCAGCCCAAGCTACCCTAAAGCCAGGCTTGAGGTCCGAGAGGTTTTCATTTTACCTCAGTTTGCACGATTTCCAAGACTTGTACGAGCTGTTGGAGATGACCAAGAATCACATCTTCGCAAAGGAGATGTCCCTCAATAGAGAATCTTAAGAGCTTTAGGCATAGAAATGGGCTCCTCCAAGTGTCAAGTCAAAGCCAAGGGAGGACCACAGATCAAATGTCATACATTGGTATGAAGACCTTCAATCCTCTCGTGACAATATAAGGTCTAATAAATACAATTAGCTAGGGGTGTTAAAAATTGACCCGAAATGCTAACATGACATAAACACTCAATAAATCCAAGTTAGGGTTGGCCCAAGTATTTTTCGAGCTGGGTTCGGGTCAGAGAATTTAACTCTTTTATTATTCCGGTTGTGTTTAGGTTTAACCGAAAAACTGAAACATGACCCGAAAAAGCACAAAAGTTTTGGTTGGGTTTGAGTTAGGGTCAAAGTCAGGTTCGAGTTTTAGTTTTTGACCTATTTATTGTTCAAGTCGGGTTTAGGTTGATCCTATTCGGATCGAGTCTTTTTCAGGTTGGCCAAACCCGACTGAATCAAAATTTACACCCTTACAGCCAACAAGGAGGTTAGGTGAGGAATTGTGATCCTTGGTCGGTCCAATTCTATGAGTGGATGACACAACATTATGAACAACCATATGATGAGTTTAAAGGCCCACAGGTTATCCCACTAAGGGTATCAATGACCGAGATTGTGGATGTTAGAGGTGTAAGTTAGTCAAGCCAATTCGTGAGTTGGCTTGAGCTCGGCTTGATAAGTGTCTTGTGAACTAAGCTCGATAAGCTAACAAATCAAGCTCAAGCTAGCCCCAACTCGACTCGTTAGCTTGTAAGTAGGATCGTTCAAAGAAATATTGATGTGAAATATAGTCAAAATATATAAATTTTCAATATTTTATCTTTGAGGTTTTAAAAATGTTTAAAAAATGATATTTAGTACTGTATATTAGGTGATTTCTTTTTATTTATATCCTAATTATTCATTCTAATAGGCATCTTATTATCAATCTAGCTTAAATTAATGTTATTTTTCTTTCTTATAATAAATGAGCCGGCTTATGAGCCGACTCAAACTCGTAGACTGAAGCTTGAGGTTGAAATCAAACTCAATAAAATTAATCAAGCTCAAGCTTAAGTAGAGGGAGGATCAAGCTTGGCTCAATTTGTTTACCCCCCCCTCAAGTGGACGCCATTCAAGAGAAGGTGTACTTCAAGGAAGTCACACCAATGAGAGTCGGAGGTTTTCTCCTGGATACAAAGAAGTATTGTAAGTATCATCGAGATCACAGTCATGACACAGAGAAGTGAAAATACCTCTGGAGTCTCAGTGAGGAATTGACCAGGAGGGGATGCTGAAGAAGTTTATGGCCCAGGGACACGCAGGTCAAAGGCATGACAAAGCCCTGAACATAGAAGCTGCACCAGGCTCCGTTCGGACGAATGTCATCCATAATGTCAGGATAGTCTGGAACATTTTGAGAGGAACTGAGTCCTTCTACGAAGCTCCCAAAAGAGGTCCATGACTAAGGAATTTTCTAACCTTGCATCCGTGCAGAGCAAGGGAAGTTACCCTACCGTGAAACCCTACCATCACATTCACATACGATGATATGCCCCCAACAGAGGAACCTCTTCAACGAAGCAATTGTTATAACATGGATAATCAACAACTTCCAAGTCAGAAATATTCTTATTGACATTGGCAATTTTGTGAGCATTTTGTTCAAGTCAGTGTTCAATAAGCTTAACCTTTAGACCGACTAACCCGCTGTATGACTTTTCAAGTGAAAAAAAAGGATGCTTTGGATGTAATGTTAGTAGCAGTTTCTTGGGGAGACAGTGAGAAGTAGTTCACAGAGATTGAGGATTCTTTGATAGTGGGCTCTCCTACTACTTATAATGTTAACTTCGACCAACCACAGCTGAATCGCTTCAAGTCATGGTGTCGACCTACCACACTACGTTCAAGTTCTAAGGAGATGGGGAAGCGATCACTGTAATATGAGAATTGAAGTAGTAGTGAGTTGGCTACCTCTGGGTGATAGGAAGCATAGAGCAAGAGCTGCTTGACTTAGAGAACTAAAAGGAAGGGGGGGGGGGGCCTTGAGACTAGTGAGACAACCCTGGAGATTCACATAACCGAGATGAGCCCAATAAATTTTTCCTACTAAGTGATAATATTGATGTAGGGCACATGGATACTGATCCAAATACTTTGGAACCACTGTGATGTTTTTTCTTGTTTCACTACAGAGATGTCAGGGATTTCATCTGATGTCACCTGCAATAGGCTGAACATGAGCCTCACCATCCAACCATTCAAGTAAAAGATCAAGAACTCAATGACTGCACTACCCGAGCCCATTAGAGAGGAGGTGTTGAAACTGCTGGAACCATGGTACAGTCAGGATATGCAATACCCCATCTGGGACTCAAACATCATCATGGTCTAGAAAGCTAACAAAAAATGGAAGATGAACATAGACTTTATGAGCTTGAACACTGCCTGCCTGAAGGACTGCTACCCCTGCCGAGGATCGGCACCTTGGTGGATACAACTGCGGGCCACTCCATGATGAGTTTCATGTAAGCTTTCTCCACCTGACGTTGAGAAGACAACCTTTATTACTGCTGAAGGAGTTTTTTTATTAAAATATAATGCCCTTAGGGCTTAAAGATGTTGGGACAAAGTACCAAAGTTTAATGAGTGTAATCCTTGCTAATAAAAGAGGAAAAAAATATTGAAGTCTACATCGATGATGTTCTTGTGAAAATTCGGACAAAAGAATGAAATATAAAAGACCTATTATAAACTTTTCTAACTTTAAAAAAATATAATATGAAGTTGAACCCTCTAAAATGTATGTTTAGTGCTTCAACTGGAATGTTCTAAGGTTTCCTCCTATCGTATGAAGGCATAAAATCTTACTCAAACAAAATCCAAGCGGTAGTTGACATGTCGACTCCAAGAAACATCCAAGAAGTTATCTTAAGGTCAGGTGATAAGTGCACAACATTCTTCAAAACCCTTAGGAAAGCTAAAAGTTTCAGGTGGAGAGACGAGTTTCAACAAGTCTTTTAAAACCTAAAGGATTCTCTAGCTTCACCGCTGCTCCTCTAAAGTTGAAAGCCAAATGACTAACTCTCACATGCTTGGGAGTATGAGGTGAGGCAATTAATTTTGTGATGGTTAGGGAGGAATCGAGAAAGCAATTACCAATTTACTATAGTAGTCGCGTTCTTCAAAGCCGGAGGTCAGACATCCAATTATGAAAAAAACTAACCTTTTCTTTAATTATGTCGACCTATAAGTTGAGACCTTATTTCCAGAAGCATCCCAACTGGGTGGTTTCAAATCACTCGTTGAAGTTGTTGCTTACTAGTTGAAAACATTCTAGCTGGCTACTCAAGTGAGGAGTGGAGTTGAGTGAGTTTGACATCACATACGTCCCTCAGCAGTCATCAAAGTGCAAATGGTCACATAATTCCTCACAAATTTCTCAAAACTAGAGAGGTCGGGTGAAGAAGGTCAAAGCGATCAGCAGAAGTGGCTCCTATACATGGATGGTGTCTCGAATATAACCAAATCAAGATTAGGGCTTGCTTTGAGCAACCCTGAATGAGAACACTTGTACCACTCAGTGGCTGTAGAGTTCAAGGTAATGAACAACCATGAGGAGTATGAAGCTCTGATTGTCAGTTACCATCTAGCCTATGTGATGGGTGTCCGGTTCCTTGTTGTAAAATCAAACTCACAACTAGTAGTAAATTAAATAAATAGAAAATTTGGGGCTAGATATGAAGTAATGATAAAATACATCAGCAAAGGCAAGGTAGAAATTTAAAAATTTGCATGGTTCTGGATCGAACACGTTGGTAGAGAAAAACCCAGGTGGCTGACTTGTTGTCCAGATATGTTCATTTGGGGAATGAAAAACCAAAGATTCTCAATAAAAAAATTATCAAAGAACCAGAGCAAACAATTATAGAAGGTGAAGAAAACAAAATTTGGTGGATTCCTATGTCAAGTACTTAGAAATTAGAGAAATTGCAGATGAATTCATGAACTCCATGAGATACAAGTTCAAAATTGCTCGATACCTGCTGATAGAAGGAACACTCTTTTGGAAATAAATAACATCATTGTATATAAAGTGTATAAAAAATGAGTTGGAAGACATTCTTTGAAATATTCTTTCTAGAGAATGTGGGAGCCACTTAGAAGGGAAGATATTGGCACAGCGGGTCCAACGACAGGGTTATTTCTGACCAACCTTGCTTATGGAAATCGTAGCATACTCTAGGAGGTGTGAGCAATACCAAAAATACAGTCCACTACAACATAAACTAGCCCACAAACTCCAACTAATTACCAGCCCATGAGCTTTTTTTGTCTGGGGATTGAACATCTTGTGGCCATTTCCACCTTCCAAAGGAGTGTATTGTTTCCTTCTGGTAATGGTGGGCTATTTTTCAAAGTGGATCGGGCCAAAACTCTAGCCTGGTCTCTGCGGACGAGTCAAAAAATTCATCTTGTCTGACTTGATTTGCCATTATGGCCTAACATTGGTTATCATTATAGATAATAGGATGCAGTTTGCAGACAAGAAGGTTCAAAAATTTTGCCAAGATTAGGGAATAAGTCTCAAATTTTCCTTGTTCCATCATTTTTAGACTAAGGCCGGGTTGAGGCAGCCAACAAAACTATTCTCAACCTTTTGAGAAAGAAAGTGGAAGGAGCAAACAGTAGCTAGGCAGATATCCTTCCGTCCATTTTGTGGGTCATCTGTGTGACTCAGTCTACCACAATCGGTCAAACGCTATTCATGCTCTCACACAAAATGAAAGCCAAGCTGTCGGTATAGTAAAACTATCGCATCCAGAGGGTCCTCTCGGCTACAATGTTCAACGAAAAAGATCTACCAAATTGGCTGGAAGCAAATAATGAGGGAACTATGCTCACATTAGACATTGCAAAAGAAGTATGTGCACTGTCTATTTTGCATTAAAAAGAAGTCAAAAGGAGAGTTGTCTGGTACTACAATCGGCACATATGAGAGAACTTTTTCTCCCAATGATCTAGTATTGAAGGAGATTGATCCTACGACGTAAAGGAAGACAGTCAGAATACTAGACTAATGTGGAGTGGCCCTTACATCATCAACCACCACACAAGACCTAGACCGTACAAGCTTAAGAACTATGCAGGGAATGAGGTCCCTCAGGCTTAGAGCGGGGACAAGCTCAACAAATTCTTTCCATGAACTTGTCGCTTCTATCGTAACAATAATTTTAAATGAAACACACTTGTTCTCCCATTTCACTTATAATTAAAAAATTCTTATGTTGTTCTACAAAAAGACACATATATAATAAACAAACACCTTGTTAATCAAAAATGAAAATTTTTAGGCTAGAAAAACACTCTCGGAACTGAAGAATTGCCTGTCGTGGCACCATGGTCGGCTGATTGGGCATCAAATTGAAGACTACTAGTCATGACACCAAGATTGTTTGGTTGAGCATAAAACCAAAGGCAGACAACCACGGTGCTAAGATCGCCCAGCCAAGCCTAAAGTTGAAGACATCCAGACACGGTGCCAAGATTATTCTACCAAGCCCAAAACTGAAGACAACTACTCTTGGTGCTAAGTTCGTCCAGCTAAGTCAAAAAGCAGGAATGACCAGCTTGGACACATAAATTTCCTATTTGGATCCCAACCTATTCAAAATATCTTCACACCCATATGAGATTCATCTCTTGAAGGATGAATCATCTTGTAGAGTCATATTAGTACTTTCTAACTAACACAAGAGAAAATACTTAAAATAAAACCTTAAAGAAAAAGTAAACTAGATGGAAGAAGTAAAGAAAAGCATCAAAAGTTTTCCATTCATTTCTTTGATTAAAATGGTGTACAAAATTTTCTTTAAATACATGATACCCGTCGACTAAGCATGGCCAAGATGCTTAAATATTCTCAAAAGTAAAACGTATTATGAAAGGAGAAATAAAAAGAGAAAGTAATTAGAAGGCCATGGTGGTTGTGAACCCGTCATAGTCATCATATCCTATCTCACCTGGATGGTCCGCTCCACTTTCTTCCTCATTTGAATCACTAAATAGGGTGGTAAGCTGGTCCACGTCGGTCTATTTAGACTCCACAAACCTTTCTTCATGAAACGATCAACAGTTATGACCAACCCGACAACTCAAATAATGCATTGACATGGTCCTCCAGAGAAACCATCTTGACCATTTTCTCTTCGAACATTTGTCTTTTTGTGTCAGGGCTGCCACAGCCAGCTCATGCTCTATCTCCCTCAACCCCAACTCATGGGTTATTTTTTCCAGCTTCTTCTTAAGATGACCAAGTTCTCCCTCAACCTTTTTTTTTGCCGCAATCAGCTCTTAAACTAGCTAATCGACCGCCTTCCTTTTCCATCCATTGCAAATAAGGGCCCTGGAATGAAAGTGGTCGATCACCATGTGCAAGAGATAAAACTATCGACAGTCTCCCTCAGGTTGGCATACTTCTTACCTCACAGTACAAAATTGAGGCCTTTTGACTGAACAACCTCCACCAAATGGATAGGGTACTCAACATCCTCGACTTCCTCCACCAGAGCTAGGTGAATCTACTGGTCATTCTTAGAGTCTACCATAATATACCAGCCACCAAAAATTCCACACATGTTGTTGTCCCCCTTTGTCGGGTTGATCCACCTCATGGTGAACCCCTTTATGCGATATATGAGGGGGTGGTGGTAAACTTTCATCAACAAGCTTTCTTCTCTTTTGGTGGGGAATCTCCTCCTCTCACACTTCATCCATCAGTGTGTTGAGAAATTAGGGCGAAGAAAAATAGAAATCAACACAAATCCAGAAGAACATAGAGATTTAATGAGGTTCAAAAAAGATGTCTACGTCCTCGGGAGCAGAGCGGCAATTCCTTTCAATATTCAGAAAATGGTTACAGAATTCAGGGGTACCTTCTGGGGTTACAAAAAGGCTTATTTATAACCTTAGGAGTAAACCCTATGTACAATATTTAATTACAACATTACCCCCATATTGTACCATGGGGCATTGCTCCTGCAGCCCCACCCACATAACTTAACTTTCAGATTTGGATAGATTCTTCCTCTTTGCTCCAGTCCGCTTCATTCCAGCGTCTATCCCTATATGATATTTGAGCCATACCCTAACAAATCTCCACCTTGGTGAATATCCAACCCCTTAGGAGAAAAAATACCTGGGATTTACACCTGCACCACTGTGGGTTGGGCCACCATGCTTCTCTAGCAATTGTACACATTCAACAAGTCCAAGCAATGCAAGAACTTATTGATAGTAGCTGGCTTGGTCAACATATCAGCTGCATTTTCATCAATATGAACCTTCTACAATAGTATCTCACCAGAAGCAATCAATTCTTTGATCTTGTGATATCTGACATCAATGTGTTTGGTTCTCAAATGGTACATCTGGCTCTTAGCAAGATAAATAGCACTCTAACTGTCACAATGCAATTGAATTTCACCTTGCTCAACATCCAGTTCCTTTACTAGCCCAGTAAGCCATAAGTCTTCTTTTGCAGCTTCAGCTACTACCATGTACTCAACTTCAATTGTAGATAATGCCAAAATAAGCTGAATTGTTGATTTCCAAGATATAGGCCCTCCACCAAGAGTGAACACATACCTAGTTGTAGACCTTCTGTCATCCAAATCACCTGCATAGTCTGAATCAACGTACCCCACAACTGAAAGATCATTCTGCTGACTGCCGAAAATAATTCCATGTCTTACAGTACCCGTCAGATACATGAAAATCCATTTGACTGCTTCCCAATCTCCCCTTCCAGTTTTAGCCATGTATTTACAGACTTGACTAACAACATGAGCCAAATCAAGACGAGTACATACCATTACATACATTACGCATCCAACTGCACTGGCATATGGAACCTTTGCCATGTCTTTGATTTCTATTTCTGTCTTAGGATGCTGTTCTGAAGAAAGCTTAAAATGATTTGCTAAAGGAGTGCTTACAAGCTTTGCTTTGGTCATCACAAACCTGTCCAACACTTTCTCAGCATAGCCTCGTTGAGATAAACATAATCTTCTTGAGCCTCTGTCTCGATGAATATCCATTCCAAGAATCTTCTTTATAGGATCCAAGTCTTTTATGTTTAATTTCTAGCTCAACAAAGCTTTCAAACCACGAACATCAGTCATATTCTTTGCAGCAATCAGTATATCATCAACATACTGTAATAGAAAAATAATAAAACAATTATCAAGGCTCTTCATATAAACACAACAATCATACTCACATCTCTTGTAGCCAATCTGAATTATGTAGGAATCAAACCGCTTGTAACATTGTCTTGGAGACTTTCAACTCATACAACGATTTCTTTAACCTGTAAACCAGATGCTCCTGTCTAGGTTGAGTGAACCCTTCTGTCTGCTCCATGTAAATCAGCTCCTCTAAATCATCATGCAAGAAAGCAGTTTTAACATCCATCTGCTCCAAATGAAAATCCCAAATGGCTACTATTGCAAGCACTGCCCTGATTTCAGTATGTCTGACAATAGGAGAAAGTATTTCACATAATCTATCCCCTTCTGCTGTGAAAATCTTTTTGCTACAGTCGAGCCTTGAACTTTTTACCTTCTTTTTTTGATACTGCTAGTTTTCTTTTGTACACCCACTTACAACCAATAACATTCTTTCCCTCAGGAAGCTGAACTAGCTCTCATGTGTGATTTTTCTGCAAAGACTCCATCTCCTCAACTATTGCAGCCATCCATTTGTCTTTCTCCTGGCTAGTGATAGCTCCTTGAAAACTGGTTGGATCATCACTGCTGATAAGAAGTGCACAAGAGACTAAGTCTTCATAACCCAATCTACTATGAGGTCTTATATTGGTGCGTCTTTGTCTATCTCTAGCTAGATTATAATTCTACAGATCATATGGAATGGAATCACCAGGTGTTGGATTTGAACCTTCAACTCTCTCAGTTGTTTTTGGATGATTTTCTAAATCCATCTGCACTACATCTGAACTGGAACTGTTCCCTTGCACCTTGTATTGATTCTGCTGTAACATGGACTGTTCATCAAAAACTGCATCTCTGCTGATCACCATCTTCTTTGCAATCGGATCACAAAACTTGCATCCTTTCACACCTTTCTTATAGCCCAGAAAGATGCACTTCTTGGATTTTGCATCAAGTTTTGATCTTTCATCTCCAAGTACATGCACATAAGCAGGACAACCAAAAATCTGTAAATGATCAAAATTAACTGGATTACCTGTTCATAGCTCTTCTACGAACTTGCCTCTTAACGATGCCCGAGGTGATCTATTAATGAGATAACATGCCATATTCATAGCCTCTGCCTAGAAACTCTTAGGAAGCTCTTCATTCAGTCTCACACATCTTGCTCTTTCAGTTAAGAACATGTTCATCCTTTCTGCCACACCTTTCTGCTGTGGTGTCTTGTGCACTGAAAATTGCCTCTAAATTCCATGCTCCTCACAGGACTTCTGAAACTGTGAATTTATGTACTCTGTGTCATTATCAGACCTCAAATACTTGATCTTTCTACCAGTTTGGTTCTCCACCTTAGTTTTCCACAGCTTGAATTTAAAGAAGACTTTAGATTTCTGCTTTAAGAAATACACCCAAACTTTCCTGAAGAAATTATTAATAAAGGTAACAAAATATTGAGATCCTCCCAATGATGATTCCCTGGTAGGGCCCCATACATCAAAATGCACATAATCAAGAATCCCTTCAATTTTATGTTTTTCAGTCATAAAACTGGCTCTAGTCTGTTTTCCAAGAACACAGAACTTACAAAGATCTAGCTTGCAGCTTTTAACACCATGCAACAGATTTCTTTTATGCAATTGTGTCATCCCACGTTCGCTGAGATGACCTAGACGCATATGCTATAGCTTTATACTATCATCATCTAACTCCATAGAATGAACTCCACCTACAACTGTACTCTCCAACAGTTTGTAGATATTACATGCGGTTAACTTTCCTTTCATCACAGTCAGTACACCCTTAACAATTCTGATGGATTCCCTATCCTCATCTGCCTTACGAATGAAACCATTTCTATGTAAAGTACCCAAGGAAATCAAATTCTTCTTCGGATCTGGATTATGCTTGACATCACATAATGTTTTAACTATTTCATCATACATCTTAATTCTGACTTCTCCAATACCAATAATATTACAACATCTATCATCACCTAGATAAACTGAGCCAGAATTAGTTGACCAGTATGAAGTAAACCACTCCTTGTTGTTGTTATGTGATAAGAGCATTCTAAATTAAGAATCCATGTATCCTTGAACTGAGTTGATGAAATTTAAAGCATATAGCCATCACTACAATCTGAATTGTCATTCTACACCACATTTACAGACTTCGATGATCCATCACCTTTCTCTTCAGTCTTCTTCTTGAGCTTTGAACATTCTCTCTTCATATGGCCTAACTCCTTGCAATTGTAGCAATAAATTGTCTTTTTGCCTTTGGACTTGGATCTGGAATTTTGCCTTTTAGAATCCTCCTTCTCTTTCTTCCTTCCACAATCCTGCTTACCCTTAACATATAAATTGTCACCATGAGAGCTTTCTTCTGCATTCTGCTTCCGCTGGTTGTGTGCCAACAATGCTGCAGTGATCTCATCAACTTTGATAGTTTCTTTGATATATGTAAGAGTAGTTATTATGTGTTCATAGGAAGAAGGCAGTGAATACAACAAAATCATTGCTCGGTTTTCATCCTCAATAGTCACATCAAGTCGTGATAAATCTGCGATTATTTGATTGAAACCATTAAAATGCTGCGCCAGATCAGAACCTTCATGCATCTTCAGCCCGTACAACTTTTGCTTCAGATACAATTTATTCATTAGAGATTTAGCAATAAACTGAGTTTCCAATTTCTTCTATATCTCCCATAAAGATTTTAGATTCATCACGTGATACATAACTTCATTTGTCAGACATAAGCGTATAGTTGCTGTCGTTCGTTGTTGCAATTATTCTTGATCTTCATCCTCCATGACATATGGTTGTGCTACCCACAAAGCTTTCAAGATTCCCTGTTGAGCCAACAAATCTTTTACTCTTGTTTGCTACAATCCAAAGTTATCAGTTCTATCGAACTTCACCACCTCAAACTTTGCACAAGATATTGTCATTTGAAATTTAACCTACAATAAATTCTTCTGCATATTCCTTCAAGATCTCTCCTTTGTTCCTTGCCTTTTTCGTGTCCTGAAAAATCTTTATGTTCACCAAGAATTTTCTCTACCGCAACAAGAATTTCCCTTAGTAGCCTGCACCTCCCGCAAACAATCTACGACCTTCCAATCCCGTGAACAGCCTGCTCCAGCGAACCGCATGCAAAGCTTCAGCGAAGAAAGGAATAGCTCCAGCAAACCGCCTGCAAGCGGAGGGAAATTTCCTTTCTTGAATTGGTCCTCCAAGCGAGGGAATATTCTTCCTTCCAATCCCGAAATATCTCCAGGAAAGAACAAAATTTCCTTTCCCAAAACCTGATTCCCTTACTTCCAATTTAGTAAACGAAATATTTCTTCTCAATAAAGGAATTTTTTCTTCAACTCCAGCAAAGGAAGGAAATTTCCTTTCTTCAGCCTTTAGCAAACAAAATCCAAAGAAATATTTCCTTTCCCACTCCACGCACAGAAGGAAATCTTCCCTTCCGATTCTTTCTTTCGCGCTTTTGTCGCATGTGAATGTGAAGCTTTGCAGAACCTGGTCGCTTCGCCTGAAGTGTCGCAATCTCCCACCTTGTCGCAGAAGAAGCCTCGCCGAACACGTCGGTCACTTCACCTACGTCGAACTGCCGAAGTACGTCCGAAGAAACAACCACAAAACTGCTACCGAAAATTCTTCCTTATGCTAAGATTATTCTTCCCTGCACTAGAACCTTGTTCCGCTGAACTCCTCTACACCGAGATTTCTCCTCTGCCTTAGAACTAGGCTCTGATACCACTTGTTGAGAAATTAGGGTGAAGAAAAATATAAATCAACACAAATCCAGAATAACACACAGAGATTTAACGAGGTTCAGCAAAGATGCCTACGTCATCGAGAGTAGAGCGGCAATTCTTTTCAATATTCATAAAGGGTTACAAAATTTGGGATACCTCCTGAGGTTACAAACAAGATTATTTATAACCATAGGAGTAAGCCCTAAGTAAAATATGTAATTACAATATTACCCCCGTACCATACCGCGGGGCGTTGCCCTCGTACCCCCAACCCACATAACTTAACTTCCCGATTTGGACAGATTCTTCCGCTCCGCTTTGTTCCAGCATATGTCCCTGTATGGTACATGATCCATACCATAACAAGTGCCTATTCGCCCGACTCGGATGCCACCTCTACTGGAGACTATTGTCGAGTTGCGCTAGAGACGTTACCGCTAATCTGGGATCCGCCAAAGGTTCCATACGTTTGGGAGGATGGTCTGAAGACGTTACCGCTAATCTGACGATTGATCTGGAGATTTTTGTAGTTCCTGGTAAGTGCTAGGATGCCTATTCATCTCTGGTAGCGCTGCATTCCAAGGGAGGCATAGTGTTAGTGCTTTTACCAGATAACATATGCAAAATCTAATGCAAATTGGAGGTGGTAAAAGGCTGAACACCCTCCCCGATTTCTCGTTCCATCAATGGGAGTGAGTCGTCCGCCTTTGAGACGTCAATCAACTGAGGTTCATGGATTGCATCCTGAACAGATATCATCTATTCCATTGTGAGTGTCACCGCAGCTGTAGTCTCCTGTCACTGTTCTTCCACCAGCATAAGAAGATTTCAGATAGGAGTTGATGGCTCTGCCAGCCTACCCTTCAATTGGGTTACCACTATTGTCTGGCGTTTCTTCATGGGAAATCTGCACTCTCTTGCTTGGGACCTCTCCATTGGGCGGTGGGAAAGTGAGTCAGATGACCCATTACATCCACAAGGTCAAGGTGTCTCACTTCTACTGTACGAGGATTCTTGAGAAGCACGCTCTGAGAAGCATGGCCTAGACAATTTTCTTTCAGAAATCATCACCGAACTTGTCTGATTTGAAGGGGAAATTGCTCTCCATGATCATTGACAATAGATGAAGGAAGACAATCAACACCAAGAAAGGCCAAGTAGAGTAATTTTTTCCTCTCATTATCTTTATTTATAGGGATCTTTATGTGGAATCCTAGGAGTTTTTAATTATTACACTTTTAATAGTCATGAATACTAATAGTTTTTTTTAAATTTAAGATTCTCTTGTCCTTATCGCATATGTCGTTATAAATAAGTAGAAGAATTGGGGAACTTAAATATGCACATAAAAAATGTGTCCACACGAATTATAAAAAAGCCGATGGCCTACAGGAGAGATGACATGGCATCCTAGGACCCGTCAAGGACGAACAAAATCCAAGCCTAACTAGCCTGCTCCTACAGGGCAGAAGGAAGAAAATTTCTAGACGGACATAGTTTGACCATTCTTTTGAAAGTCCACCAGCATTAGACTCAGTGAACAAGTTCGACAGTTTTTTTTTTCTCTAGTCGGGTCGGGTGATCGTGCTCAACTGGCTGGGTCTGAAGCTGTTAGCCGGAGTTGCTTGGTTAGTCCTTTCAAGCATAAGCCCTCAAGATATAGCCTAAACGTTATTTTCCCCATGTCCATAGTGATTGGCCACATGACCCCAAAAAAGACCAGGTAGTGGCCATCATAGGCTCCCGACCCTATCAAGCTGGATGCCTTCATGGGGTCCCTATCCCATCTGCCATGCGTCTTTCCAGGCTCCCGACCTTTTATTTGTCTACTAGCCAAAATACGTCCATCATTTCTACGTATTCTTGGGATACAGAATGTAATTTACCAACCCCCCGATTTATGTACTTGTAAATAGGGGGTTCGTTTCTTGAATAATGGTTATGTGATTTTACCGTTCTATAGTGTGCTTTTGCTCTCCCTTTCTCCTCTCTCTATCTTTTGTGTTCACGTACCACAATGAGATAAAAAGAAAGGAAGATTTACATACATACCAATCAACTCCTACGTATTTACGTATCTAACACCTAAACTTCAATGTTTTACAAAACAGGCCACATTACGTATGCATGAAAAGTCGTATTTCATTTTTTAAAAAAATTAAAATTGTGTTATTGTTGGATATGATATGAAAGATTTAGATGATATAAATGTAAAAAGATGTCAGATAAATACAGAAGGATTGGGTGGTATGCATGTAAATGTCTTGGAAAGAAAATAGAAGAGAAAATTTTAATTTGATTAATACACACCTTGATTCACTGCAATGACTTCTGCGTTACTTAATATCTCAAATGTTTCATGGCTCATATTCCGAACATCACTGCCAATAATTAAAGGTGCCTGCAATAATTAAGAGATGGCATGTAACAGGAACTCTAGATGATGAAGTTTTTGATAAATCATAATCAAAGGCAAATAATAAGCCAATATAGCTCTTATTTTGATACTTTGGCCAACGACCAAATGCTGAAATGCGAGCGATACTCTTCAACTTTCATTCCACCATTTCCTACTTCAAGCATGTCTGGATCTGAAGAAAATAGGCACACTTTTTCATGCACAGGTATGATGGCATATACATATGTGTTTAGGGGTGTAAACGAACCGAACACGAACGAACAGAGCTTGTGTTCGTGTTCGGTTCGTTTAAAATTTAGTTTGTTTGAAATAAGCTCGTGTTTGAAATTGTTCGTGCAATCACTGTTCGTGTTCGTTTTTTAACGAACGAGTCGAACACGAGCTGTTCGCGAACGACGAGCCAGTTTGACATCCCTAATATTAATATATATAAATAATATAGTATATTAATTATGTAATTTATATTATATAAATATATAATATCTATATTAGTATATTACTAATATAGTATATTAATATATTATTATTATTAATTAATTTAAAATATCATAAATTTTTTATATATAATTATTTTAAATTATTTTATATTTCGAACAATAACGATTCGAACGCGAACGAACGCATCACTGTTCGTGTTTAGTTCGTTTAAGTAACCGAACGAAAAAAATTTGTTCACGTTCGTCTCGTTTACTTATCGAACGAATCGAACACAAACTCATTGACGAACCGAACACAAACTGTTCGCGAACAACGAGCTTTTTTGACAGCCCTATATGTGTTAGATTCATAGAAACATAGGAGTGGTAGGCAAGTCCTTCAAAAATATATTTTGATTTGTCAATAAATAAGATATCATTAAAAATAAATATTAAAAGAAGAAACTCTTAGATACCATTCCATCCACCAGGTCCTGCAAAGGATGCCCACTTGTTATTTTGGTCAGCACGATCAGTCATGCTACAAAATGTCATAGAGAAACATTATGATAATTCATGAAACTCTATACTTTTATTCTTGTTAGCAAAGAAATCATTATGATTTTACTTACGTATCCCAATCATCTTGAATATCATCTGTTGTTCTCCAACTATTCCCTACTGTTGATGCCCATGTTGCAGGGTGTTCTAGTCCCCTGACATTAATGACATAAATTAGCTAGACATGCCTATTAGGCTCAACAAAACTTATTATGTAAGAAAAATATGTGCCCAAGTTAATCATATCTAGTCTTAGCATATCTTCCTATTATTTCGTAGGGTATGGTGTTTGATTCTTACTTAATGCTAGTTCATGATTGTGTATTTTTTCCTTGTTTATGCACACCAAAATCATAAATTTTATGGTATATTCCATACACCTAGTATGAAAATATCTTATTATAAATATGTTTTGTACATTTTTATGGCCAACCTCACCTTCACATTTTAAAGGGCATCTTCTATATGTTGTTTTAAAAGAAATAATAGGAGTAAAACTTAGATGAACATGGATGTAGGATGACTAATCATTGAAATACATACAAAAATTTATCTTATCTTATTGTGATTTCTATTTCATTTTTAAGTTATTAACAATGAGTATTATCCATATCATTTTGAAAATTTATAAAGATTGAGTTACATGAATTTATGTACAGGCATTGGTTTATGTACAAATATGTTTTGGGTACTAAAAACAAGTGTGTGTATAGGGGTGGACAAAGTTATACACACTTTATTAGAGAAAAGCATGCGCACACAAGCAATAATGATTACTAGAATTAAGAAAAAGAACTTGCAAAGAGAACATCAAAAGATGAACAGAAGGGAGATTATTTGATTTGATGAGATAGACTTATCTCAGTGATTGTAAAGAGCATGGGCAAAATTAGTGGACATGATCCAAAAAATTTTAAACTTACAGTGTTTTATTTTGCATGTTTTTTTCCACTTCCTTCACTTATGCTCATGCATTAACTCATACTCAGCCTTCACATATTATCCCTTATTTTTTCCTTGCCGACATTCATATTCTTGTATTCGTGCCCTCTCAAACTCATCTTTTCTTATTCTCGAGCCCTAATTAGCCGCCATGTCTACCTTTTCTCATCTCATTATCATATAGAGGGTAAGTCCATTTACCTACATCTTCTCTTCACATTTGTACATAAAAACAAAGAGATAGGTTATCCCGTTGTTGATCTCATCACCACGACCTTTGATTTTGTTGATGCCTTGCCTAATCCCATGACCTCCATGCCGATAAGGTATGCCTCTTCTTATCTTATTCCATTAAATTACATTTTTTTTGCAGTTTACAATTTTTAAAATAAAATAATGTATAATATTTTAAATTGATTTTAAGGAAAATTCTCTAATTTATGTTGATCATCTAAAAGGAGTTTTTATATGAAGTAATCATAATCAAATTTATCATCAAGTAAATTTGATGCAAACTTGGAAAAAGGAATGAAATGAATAGCAAACTTGGAAACAAGTCATACATATAAAGAAGTTAGTAAAGATTTATAACCCTACCACTATCAATGAGAGATAACTGTTCACTAGTTGAGATAAAATAGTAAAGTGTGATTATTTACCCTAACTTATTTTTGTAGTTTTATCTTACTAGAACTCTTCTCTCTCTCTCTGTCAACTTAAACTTGATTCCTTCGCTAATTATTTTCACCATAGAAAGCATAAAAATATGTAATTTTGTTGTCTCCTATGTTAGAACACCTTGTTGTTTAATAACCTCTATGATAATTGTTGAATTTTTTCTTTAGATGACCTTAAACATAAAACACTCTTCCAACCTTTCACTAAATGATTCCAACTACCCAACAAAAAAACTCTATATTTGATACCAACTAAAAAAAATTTTAACCTCCAATCATTCCTTAGCCACTTCTTTGAGTTTTGTATCTATAACTAGTTGACTGACAAGAAGAAGCAATGCCCATCAACAACATGCAACCATTATTTATATATATATAATGCTTAGAAATTAGAGGGTAGGTAAATGTCCTTAGCTAGTATGAAATATACTTGCACAAGTCATGTAATTTTTAAGAATACATGAAAATTACGTGTAAAAAGCTCATGATGTAGCTTTTGATCATGCAATCATGGTAGTTGAATTATTTTCACACTTTAACAATGTCCCACTTGGAGAATAAATTTTTATGTATTCTCTTATGAAAGTCATCTATGTGAAGTAGCAAATCTGATACAGTTGTGAAAGTTAATTAAGCTTTAGTAGTACTTCATGAATCAGAGGTAAACATGCTATCCTTTATTGTTATTCTTGGCTTGTCACATTTTTACTCATATATTTAAAATGCAATTTATCTTAAATATCATATTTTCTTTATAAAATCTCATACTCAGTATAAACTTTGTTCTACATTATAACTCTAAATCACTAGAAAAAAAATGCAATAGTTGCTCCCATTCTTCAAAATTTAATGTTTTAACATTGCAACATTCTTGCTTATACATGTTATCACCATAATGGCCTTGGTAACATTTTAGCTATTAGCATAGAAAGCTATGATACAACCCTCTTTAGCAAGTTGCTTAATCAAGATTATGTTACCTAATCAACTTGCACAACATTCAAGAGTTCACTACTAGTAGGATGAACCTTCCTATAATCTCATATACAATAATTAGATGTAAAATTTTTTTTATGGAATAGAATGAAAAGAAACATGTAAGTCTAATATTCATTATTTCAAAGGACAATTTGGAATAAGGACTAGTACATGAATCATTCACATATTAATTCTATTAATTTGATATTTTTTTTTCAACATTATCTTGTTTAGATTCCCTTTTCATGCATCTTATCTAGTTGCATAAAAAAATCTCACCACTATAAACTTTGCATTGATTTCTTTGTTTAGATTTAGTCTTGTTCCATTGTTAAGATTTCCTATATTTCTTTCCATGGTTATAAGTCTTAGAATAGTAGAAGAAAATCCTTTATTTGATTTTTATCTCCCTATATTCTCACCTAGAATTAAGTCACAAACATTATTAAAATTCAATTTTATATACCCAGATAAATTATTGATAATTTTCATAAGTAGTAGTGATGATAACAAGGTTAGTGGATTGGCTTGATCATTAAAGTTGTTGTCAATTGAGAATATTTTTTTCATTATAAAGTAAAATCCATTGACATGCACAAACATCCTTAATAATCTTAAGAGTGAAATTTTTTCTTATTAGATGTACTTTTTTCATCCCCAATAACTTATTATACATGCCTTAGGTGCTTTAATCATGCCATTTTTTATTTGAAGGAAACATACCTTGTTATTGTCAAACATAGAACTCTCAAAGCTTGCCTATTTAGGAAATCACAATATTCTTAGGTTTTTATTGTTGGATTTAACACAAAAAGAGATATATGTAAATTTTTCTTATATCAATCCTCAATATGAATTCTCTAGTGTATAAAACCTCCTTGCAATTAAGGAGATTAATCCTAACTTTTCAATCTTTGTATGTCGTTGTCCCCACCTTTTCAATTCATAGAACTTTTTGGCACTTATCTTTAGTACCAATTATAATAGAAAAATTATGCAACAAAGAGCAATGATTATCACTGTAATGCAAGAAAACTAATGTGTTAAGAGAACATCGACAAAATAATACAATAATTTTGGTGCTTTCGTGATTGTCCAACATCCATGAACTCATATAATGATAATAAGTTAAAAAAATAAATAAGGACCGTATACACATATTTACTCTAAAATATTTTTTAAAATAATGTTTTACTACTTTTCATTTCTCTCTTTTTTATCATCTCACTTAGTTTAAGCATGATTCCCTACCAGTTATTCTGATCACATATAGAGGAAAGTCGATCACCTTACTAGTTACCAATTCTTATATGATAGATGTTGATTTTATATTTAGAAGATGACCACCAACTTTCAACTTTCATTTCTATGTTTTTAACATAGTTTTTTGCGGGCCACCTAATAAAAATCTCTCAATAAGATAAGAACCAAGATAACTACTAACATCTAATTACTCCATATTCCTCTCTTTAACTTCCACTTCAACACATAGCTAAATAAATGAGATGAATAAATGACATCACCATGCAACCATTTCCTCACATAGTAGTTAGAGGTTCATGGAACAAATTTATAATAGTTAGGAAGAGTTATTACAATGAATGAAAGATGGATTGAATTAATTCAGCAGTAAAAAGATAGTTATAAAATTATCTCCACTTCCCTATAATATCCATCCCAGATACATTCCAAATAGTACTTAAAGATGTGTTTAGAGAGTGTGCATCTGTGTTTTGGTGTACATGTCTCAATGACATGAAACTATACATCCATGTCCACATCAATTGATGTATAAATATAGGTTTGTAAGACTCGCATGCATCTAATGCACTTGCACAAACAGCTATTATGTACGAAGATTTATGTGCTTGATGTATAGAATAACTACTTTTTATTGTAAGAAAATTACCATTCACATATGGAGAAGAATATTTTTCTACCAGCGTATTTCAATGCTTTACTCATCTTCTTGTATCTGTGCTCACACAAAACAAAATATAAGGAAAAACAAAAACATAAAAGTGCTCAAATGGACAATCAAAGCTAAATTTCATGAAAAAAAATTTCATTCAGATCTTGTCACGTGTATCTGATTGGACCCACCTAAAAATGACGGAAAGACATCAATAACGCCCCAAAACATCACATTGTTATTTGCGCGGTCATCCAGGCAGTGTTATTCAGTGTTATTGTGGAGTTGTTTCGTAGGGGTTATTGTCGTATTACCGCGGTATTATTTGTGTGGTCATCCAGGCGGTGTTATTGACGCTGATCACCAGTATTATTTCGGTGTTATTAAAGTTTTTTACAGGTTCTTAAAGAGAAACTGCGGTACATGTGGTATTGTGATGCTATTGTGGTATTCTTAGAGTTTTTTTTACAATAACACTGCAATAAACGCCTTTTTGTCATTTTTAGGTGGGCTGAGTCAGATACAAGTGACAAGATTTTCTTGTAGTCCATATGCAGAGTTGCATCCGCACTCCATATGGAAAATTTTTTTTCCGACTTCATCACCATTCATCGAATACATACCTTTTCTTTATACTTAAGCCAAGATTGTTGCAATTGTCATATTTTAGATAATCAATTCCCTGAAAGACAACAATGATACAATTTACTATAATAACCAAATCATAAATTTCTTTCTTTTTGGATGATTATATGATTTCTTAAACCGTTTGCAAAATATTATTTACCCATAAAGCAAAAGTTCTTGCATCTCTTAGCTCATATCCAAGTGATCCAGGCACTCTTTTTGTGCATGTTCTCTGTCTATATATGATTTAATATATATATAATAAACTGATTAATATAAGGTGAAATTATCAAATATTAAGCTTAATGATATCATAAAACTTATGAAAATAAATGGAGGGGATCAAATAATACCCTGCATCACCATAGATTCCAAGTTTGAGCCCTTTTGCATGCACATAGTCTGCAAGTGCCTTGATACCAGAAGGAAATAATGATGAATTAGGTTGAAGATATCCCTGACAAAGACATACGGAGGGTTATTAATTTTCATAATTTCATCCTCAATTTTTTTATAAAAAAATTTAAACTAATATTCATTCAACATGAATTAAAACAAGCTATTTACTATTTATGACAATCGAATTAAAATAACACTGTGTTTTTAGAAAAAAATATTACATAGGACTCCTGATGCATTCAGAGTTTAATGGTGGGGTGTCATTTGTCAAGTGAGTTCCATAAATTTTAATACTGATCAATTTCAGAGTAATACAGTAGCCCCCCACTTTACACGTGGCACCCAACTATTGGACTCCTAATGCAAATTACATCAAGAGCCTTGATTTAAATAAACGGCGCATTCATTTTTACTCACCCTCGAATCCCTATCAAACGCTCCCCAGCAATCATCTGAAAAACAATAATAATTAATTTAAAAAAAACGAAAATTTGATAAAAACAACAAATAAGCAAATTAGTCCCTATAAAAGCAACAAATGAAAAACAAAACAAAAATCAAACCTAAATTTATGTAGTGATAACCCAACGAGGCAAGCCCACTAGACACCATTGCATCAGCTGCAAAAGAGATAATGCCATCGTCGTCAAAATTACTCAGAAATACTTTAACATTAAATAGAGATAAATATATCATACATCTATCCGTTTACTTGGCAGCTTTAAGATTGAGCTCATTTACATTAATCAGATTTGATTTGAATAAAAAATTACATATCTCACACCTATCTTCTTAAAATTCTTAATCAAATTTAAATTTCGTCTCACTGAATTCCTATGTATTTGCATATCTAACAACTAAACTTTAGTTGTTATATTTATACCATCCAAATCTTTCATGTCCTATAAAAATTATCACCTTTTTATGTATGAAGAAAAAAAAAGAAATACACATTTTCATGCATGCATGGGTAAGATGGGGGGCTTGTTGGTACAACAGTCTCTCTGAAGATAATAAATTTCCTCAGGTCACGAGTTCGAATCCGCTCTTGTGTAGGCTGTGTTACTCGAATATTTAGCTCACCTAACAATAGTCGGGGCTCATCTGATAGCCTCTAGCTATTCCTTTTAAAAAATGAACATATATATATATAGTGCGCGTACGGTGGTCTGTTGGTAGAGCAGCCTCTTTGAAGGTTATAAGTCTCTCGGGTCACGGGTTCAAATCCCCTCGTGTGTAGGGTGTGGTACTTGATATTTAACTCACCTGGGGATGACCAGAGCTCGTCTAATGGCCTTCGGCCATTCATATATATATATATATATATATATATATATATATATAGTGGTCTGTTGGTTTAGAAACATCTCTGTAGATTTTAAGACCCCTATAGGACGGGTTCAAATCCCCTCGTGTGTAGGGTGTGTTACTCGAATATTTAGCTCACCTAACAATAGTCGGGGCTCATCTGATAGCCTCTAGCTATTCCTTTTAAAAAATGAACATATATATATATAGTGCGCGTACGGTGGTCTGTTGGTAGAGCAGCCTCTTTGAAGGTTATAAGTCTCTCGGGTCACGGGTTCAAATCCCCTCGTGTGTAGGGTGTGGTACTTGATATTTAACTCACCTGGGGATGACCAGAGCTCGTCTAATAGCATTCGGCCATTCATATATATATATATATATATATATATATATATATACGGTGGTCTGCTGGTTGAGCAACCTCTCTGGAGGTTATAAGCCCCTTAGGTCACGGGTTCAAATCCCCTCGTGTGTAGGGTGTGGTACTCGAATATTTAGCACACTTAGGGATGAACAAGGCTCGTCTAATAGCCTTCGGTAAAAGATATTAAGATCCGTATATCTATCTACAAAAAGATTCATAAAAGAGGTCATAAACTACTTGTTCTTCATACTACCTGTTTCTTTGATAAGCGTCTCTGTGAGGTTGCACTTGAAATGATTCCAGCTGTTCCAGCTGATGCACATGAGCAGAAAACACATTTTCAGTTTTTCTTCAACACAAGTTGAACCGGCGGTTCAAGAACCAACTAGACAAGAAGCGGTTCAGTTCCGAACCAGGCCGAGAAGAGCTTACTGCTTACCCCATTGGGGGTGTTCGACCCAGTCCGTTATCCAGCAAACCCCTTCTCCGTATGTTGACCGTTCGTTCGGAAGCTAGGCTGCTGCCTCCACCCATCTCCACCGTTCCCATGAGGAAGAAGAGAAGGAAACCGAGCCGAACCGGAGCCGGTTTAGAATGAGCCATGTTGGTTGTGAATTGGCTTCTGTTAGAGGCCAAGGGGAACTTTCGTTTTACTGCAATACTTGCCCTGCTTTATAAAGCCACCAAATTTTTACTTCTATTTTAAAAATATCTCGGACACAGCATTTTTATTAAGTTAATATGAGTCGGTATGGTGCACTTATTATAAAAATAGTTATGATAATGGTTCCTTATTTTTGAAGTAAATGGATCCCATCTGAGGGCACAAGGTTATGTTAGTTGATTCTGATTTCCATATGTTAAATAACATGATCATTGAATGATCTACTTAATAAAATATAAAAAAAAACCACTCCTTTTTACATAATTTTTGTTTAAAAAAAAAATATATATATATATATATATATATAGCGTACCTAAAAAATGTGTCAACACTGATGCCGAACAAATCTAACGCTCTAGAAGGAAGAGATTAAGAGAGTACAACAAAAGAGTACCCATCGATAGAACACCATGAGACTTACTTATCTGACCAGATGCAATCACTCGAGCCAAAGCAGAAGACTGACTAGATGTAGCCGCTCAAGCAAATCTGAAGGTCGATTGAGCCAGAAGAAGAGCAAAGGGACGACCGATTGATCTGAATTTGAACTAATCGAACATAAATAAGATAGGTAAGCATTCGAGGCAACCACTACATAAGAGCCGACCCAATATAGTTGACTATCTACTAGAAGATCTGACCAAAGGAAAAATCTAGTTCCTTGATGTCACCTACCATCCCACGGATGTCCCCGAGGCTCCCCATCAGGGATAAAAAATTAACAATACTATAGTTTTATAGACATCCCACATGCTCTCCTCATTGAAGAACGAGACACCCATTGGGTTCTGATGACTGACCCTCTGCTTGATAGTCTAGTCTCGCCCCGAAGAGAGCTCCTCTTCTAAGGATCGTAGATTGACAACTAAACTAGATCAATCAATCAAGAAAGCCTAGCCAATAGAATTAATCTTGTGTCCAAGAGCCAGTTAATCTCAGTCGAACAACATCGCCAAATCAATATAGCCGACCAAATAAGCCTTATTGAGCCAAAGCCACAAGCTCAACCAGTCGAACCATACACTCATATGTGTAAAATACATAAAATATCCTATACAACCCCCATTAAATTAGGGACAAAAATGTACTATTACTATGTTGTACACTCTGTGCAATAAATAGAGAGATCATTTTATGAGAACATGGAAGATAAACACGGAGTATTGATGTTCACTAGTATTCACTCCTCTCCCGCTCTCTCTCTCTCTCTCTCTCTCTCTCTCTCTTCTTATGATTCATTTTTTTTTGTGTGAATCATGAATAAATCACAATTCAACAATCTAAAAGGTGTGGTGAGCGTGGATCATACCACAGACAAGAAGAGAAGCAACATACGAAGTGGAAAATTATAACAAATACACTAATAATATGAGAGAGTTCATGAACCAACAAACCCAGTAGCTGAAGGATCAAATGCTAGATGCCAGCCAAGAGGCATTGGCTTGGGGAAGAGTGCAGCATCTCTGAGAGGAAGGGCTAGAGCATAACAACCAAAAAGCTTCTTTGGATCTAGAAAGCGAAGGAGATTTTCAATACTTTGGTAGTGTTGGATCAACACTAATTGACCAACATTGGTTCAGATGTGCTAATACGTCTTAATAACCAGACAATGTTTTATCTCAGTAATTCTTTGAGGTCGGGCCCCCAGAGAGGTTTAAGATCTCAAAATTAGAGTGCTCTAAGGGTAAAAACTGATTTAACCGACCAAATAGCCTCGTTCGAGTCGAATGTGTGCCTGCTGAGGATCCACGATGAGCTGAAATGTCATCTTTTTTTACCACACCGACGGAATCAGCCCACAGATGATTCAATGCCTTACTGCCAAGAATGATTTTGTTGTTTGCTGGCTTCAAGGGAATGTTTTTGGTGTAGTTTGCTAATGTCCGGAAGCAGTAGAAGAATTCACAGGCCTTCCGACAGATCAGACAAGGACAAAATGAGAGTCTTTGCTCATTCATCACCCACTTTCAGAAGGTGATGTTGGAAGCATAAGATTTGGTGCCCATGGTAGCTCATGTTGCCCTAGCTCAAGGGTTGAAAGAAGGACTTTTCTGGTACAATTTGGTCTTGCAATGAACAAAGACGCTTCCATGTTGTTAAAATTAGCTAACAGTCATATATAAGCAAAAGAATATAACTCTGTAAGATCATTCAGAACCAAGGAAGCTAACTGTCATCCATTACAGAGAATAGACTATGGAGAAAGTTGGGAGGCGAGACACAATACTTACTACTCGACTCAAACTTGCCTTGAAGATTCACGGGGCACTCTAATAATCAAGTACCTAATGGAATGTAACACCAAGGGAATCTGACATGTTATCCTGACCAGTGCCCAACTCAACAATGAGATGGCTTTGTTATTCCAACCCTTCTATTTTTTTGTCAATTTCATAAATTGGTTAAGTAAAAATTTTTCTATTTACGAGCACAATCCTAGGTCCAACTAAAACTCAGAGAAGTTGAGAATTTCATGAAAGGAATTTTCAAAATCTGACTGACACTCGAGAAACTCGAACTGATCTGCCAATATTAGTTCCATTCCTAGCAGCAAAACTGGCATCGACGCATGATATTCCATACATAAAGGCTTTTTAAAGCTAATAATGAAGTAAGACGTCTAATTGGTAAAGTTTGTCCAAAATAGATAAGGAAAAATAAACAACCAATCATTAAAAATCATTTAAACTTGACTGACCACAACAATTAACGTCCGATCAATAAAGTGCACAAGATCCAACCCATAATCCTCATGAATCATAAAAACTGTCTCTTATAGGTCAAGTTTTGGTGATTTTTCCCTACCCACTAGTGATAATATCGGCAGCATGTACCACATGAATCACCCCAACAATAAGTCTTGATGGTTTCCCCTATGAAGGCTACGATAAGATCCACTTAATACATCTAGCATAAGGTGCGTCTCATCCAAGACGACAATCTAACTGAGTGACCATGACATGGGAAGTGTAAGACTTGAGCTAGCGGTAACACAGTGAAACCAACATAGGGCATTTTTAAAAAATTTTACCCATCAATCTTCACAATCATTTATCACAAAGAAAATAAAACATGCGGTAAAGGTAAAACACAAGAAACAAAAGTGAAAATTGATTGAAGCTTTACTTTATTCCATGATTGAAAATTTTAAATAATTTTCTATATGTTTCTTCACAAATAATTTTCTATGAGTTTCTTTACAAGTATTCAAAAAGAAAAAAAAAATTACTTAAGTCACAATCGAAGCTGAAGACAAGTCAAACGTTTGAAGAATCTCCATCATCTTCATTGCTTTTGCCCTCTTTTTCACCCTATATCTCTGATCCTGAAAGTAAAGTAGCAAATCTATTCAAATAGGACAATTCGAGGGAAACATGCTTTGAATTTATCTTCATGTTGATAACCAAGGATAATCCAACTCTGAGCTACATAACAAGGATCTCCGCTTGCCGAGGGTGAGGAGGAAGCTCAATAAAGAAATCACTCTCAATCTTTTCCCACAGAGTTTGATTTTCTCTCTGAGTTGACGATAACGACTCTGACATTCTAAGTACTTTTGCTTCAAACACTTTCACTTGTTTCTCTGCTACCTTCAACTTATCCTTTGCGTGGGCCAACTTCTTCTCAACCTCCATCATGTTCATTAAAAGAAAATGCAAAGTCTTCTAGGCAATAAATTGATATCAATTGGTCATCTGGCTCAGACCTGAGAGGCTTTGCTCATGAAGGATCTTCTTGAAAGCTTAAGAACAAATCACATTGGTAATTTTGGAATGGTATAGTGTTGTCATTGGGGAATCTTAGTACATGTCCCTACTTAGATCGATCAAAGCAAATTGATCAATAGAGCTAGTGCTTGCCTTCACCCTTATGGCCTACACGTGCTAGGACCTATGTAAGTGGGGAAACCTTCTGCTTCTTTTGGGGAGGGGGAGGAGGCAAGACATTTGGATCAGCGCTTGAAGCTTTCACTTTTGGATGACATACCTCATCTTTCTGATTAGGAGGCTTGGAGCCAGCCTCGAGTTTGCTCAAGGCAATGAAACATATTTGACTAGATTCACCCTTCATTGATAGATACAAAAAATATTTGAGCGCACAAACGAGGGTTGACTTACCCATTTTTTGGTCTTTCAGTCAAGGCTTCCTCCTCAACAACACTTGATTCCAATTGGTTTACTGTCATGTCTAGTTCTTGGTGCTATGCACCCATAGGATCTGCAACTAATAAAGAGCTTTTAGTGGGGATCGAAGTAGATTTCCCCTCAATAAGATTTAACATTCCTTGAAAATCCTTTGAATAACAACAAATAACTTATATATATAGTGAACAATGTCTGCAACTTCAAGACTTTCCCTTGCATAAAACACCATAGGCACCTTTCGGCCCATCACCATAATAGCTTTGGGGTGAGTAGGCTTTGTATGCGTACCAGCTCAGGCTTTTTTCTTAGCAGCTTAGATGATAGATGTTGGCTCTTGCATAGCCTCTTGGGCATCCAATGCCACCCAATCTTACTTAGTCATTCATCCAAACTTTTCTGGTTGCAGCACTTGATTGACAACTACTAAGTTGAGATACTGGTGAACTAGAAGTTGTCGCCCTTCGACCCTCTCTAATTCAATCAATGTCTGATTTTATACTTTCTTTTTTTTTTGTTGGCCACCCCTCTGCATGGAATGGTTTGGATGTTTCAACACGAAGGAGAACTATGAAAAAAGCACAACTTCCAATCATTCACCTTATTTTCCAGTTCTAATAGCTAGAACTTGTTGAGTGAGGCAAGCTGCACATAACCATAAACCAACCTAGAACAAAGACATGTACATGAATAGATCTATCAACGACAAGATTCTCGATCGAAGATAGAAGATAATGTAGGTCATAGTAGTGATAATGGAGTTAGGTCAAATATGGTCAGGAATGACTCCTTAATATTAAAGATAGCCCACAATTCTTATAGAAAAAATTGTGTCAAACCAATTTAAAACTAATATTAGCAAAAAATAAGCTCAGCCCCAAATCGGGTTATTGCTTTATTATTCTTCCCAGTGGCGCAAGACTTTATTGTGAAATTGAATATGATTAGCTTCAATCAAATCCTAAATTGGACAAAAAATGCAACTCGATGGCAAAATATTCTAAAATTATTATTTTTAAGCCAAAAAATTTTGTCTTCTCTACAGATCATTATGTTACAATTGCTTTATTAATGCTATATGAATAACATGAAAAAATTTTAATGATTATCATACCACTTTATACATGAAATTTTACATGATGAGCTTTTGTGAATGAAAATTCTCTCACATAAAATTTTATCAGCGGAGCATTTTTTTGTATAATGGACTGTGCGGATGCAACTGATTGTCAAAACCTTTTAAATGAGCCCTTTCATGTCCGGATTGGACTCCATTTTGATGATAATCTAGTCTATGATAATTTGAACAATATTTAAGATAATTTTGACAATAGTTATGAGTTTGCTCTCATAATGAACTCAATTTAACTTCAAAAATCAAAATATAATAAAATTGAGCTTAAAAACATCAAAATTGGCCAATTTAAAACTCATATAAATCTTCATCAAGAAAATTTCAATTTTTTTCTTTGAAGGTGAGGCCCACACTTTGACCTCAATTTTTATGCTATGGAAATGACTTCAACCAAAACCAATTGCACCACTATGGTTCTTGATTTTTTTTTTATTTCAAGTAATTTTGGGTCATCATTTTGGTCAGAACATTAATATTTCACCCTGGCTACACCTGCACCCCTCATCACCTTTGAAGCATACATGCCTAGGTGCGTTGCACCTGCACCCCAAGCATCTTGGGCGAATCTGCGCTTGACAATAGCCTATTTACGCCATCCTGACACTATGACACAACTCAATGTTGCACCTAAATGCACCCTATGGCCCTTTTTGCACACCCATGCTTAGTGTGGTTGCAGAGGTGGTGGTTGGTGTGTGGATACATTTATGCTAAAAGATGTGTTGGTGGATGTGTACAAGTGGTGGTTGGTGTGTGGTTGTGTTTTTGTGGAGTTGGAGGTGGTGGTGGTGGTGTTGTGGATGTGTTGTTGTGTGGAGGTGGTGGCAGTGGTGATGCGGAGGTGGTGTAGTGTGGTGTGGAGGGGCATTGGTGATGATATTGTGACATTCCTATTTTTCTTTGAGTTGGGATATTGTGACATTCCTATTTATATTGATTAATTTTTCCATGCTAGTAATAAAATGGTTAAGACAAAAGATGCCAATTCATCTGGAATGTGGGATAACGAGACAAAAATAATAGTTTGTTACCTTTGCCTTAAAGAGGTAGAACTGAGGAATAGGTCGAAAACTTATTTCAACAAAAAAGATTGGCAAAATAATAATAGAAAATTTAAGGAAAGTACAGATAGAGAGTATTATAGGATGTGATATGTTTTTAACATGCTTAAATTTTTTTATATTTAGCACATATTTTTGAATGAAATTGCACTTTAAAGAATGATATTTTCATGTCTATATTGCAGGTATAACAAATAGAACACTTGGAACGAAGCAAGATTAGAATAGAGCAAAAAAGAGTTGAATGAGGCAAACTTAGATTTCACATAATTGGTGCCTAGGCACCAGACACTAGGTGTCAAGCACTCCATTTAAGCGCCCTTGTACCAGCTTCTAGGCGCCTAAGCACCAAGTTCTAGGCACCAAGACACAGTCATTTTCTGTAGTTGCTGAATTTCTATTTTGAGAGTTATTTGATGGATTTTGACACTCAAAAAAGGGACTTTTTGGCATTTATAAGTCCTAAAATTCTCTAGGAAGGACAAGGGGTCGTAGATAGAAGTAGAGACTATAGATTTTTACCTTTGCTAGTGAGATTGGAGAGGGGAATTGAGTGAATCCTGTAAGGGAATTGTATCAACATTGCAATAAACAATATGAGGCTATGTTAGATGGATTTTCATCTTTATTTTAGAAGGAAAAGCTAAATATTGTGTTCTTTATTGTCTTATGTTTATTGTAAACACATATTAAATGGATTTTTTTCATTTAATGAAGTTTTTTGCTATGCTAAAAATGCTTTGTAATTATAATTCCTGCACCTTTCTCTTGTGATAATTAGGTAGAATTTGTAGGATGATGATTACTATAGAATTGATATTGTAATCTTAATGTGATTGCTTTTAATTCATTCTTAATTTACTTATCAATATGATCAATTGGTATGTTAAAATATATTGTGAACCCATTAAGATTCGAGAGGGGTTTATCAACTAGGATGACCACATTGAACTTATGGGTGAAGGAGCAATAATCCGTAGAGCAATTCAATTAGATATGGAGATAAGTTTTGATGGGATTTAATTTAGGGAGTTCTAAGATGATAGGAAGAAACACTTACTGAGTTAAACCAAACTTCCTTACATACTCGGAAGAGGGTAACCTAGATTCATGCTCCTATTTTCACTAGTCGCATTAGATTCTTAGTATCATATCATCCATTTCCACTTATGCACTCACAAGAGATGAGTAGCTCTCATACCTTGAATTTCATCAAACCAATTAAATCTAGCTAGGATTAATTTAGAGTTAGCATTGTAATCTCGGGGTAGTTGTTAGAAAATCACTCTTTATCAACCTTCCAAACTATGACTTGACAATAGTAGACTAGAACTTCACCTTTGGAATTGACTCCCTCACTTCCCTGTGGGATCGACATTTCAAACTCATTTGAGCCCTATATTATTGAAGCGATACATATGTTTGCATGAGAAATCCCAGTGTGTAAGAATATATAATTTTAAAAACTTAGTCAATTTACCAATGAGTGGATCAAATTTTTGGTGTAATTATCAGGACTTACGTCATTGTGCACAACACGCTTGGGGCGGACCAAGTTTCTGGCACTGTTGTCGGGGAAGCAGTGGTAAAAATCTTTAGGAGGATTTTAATTAAATCTAAAAGATTTAGATTTAAAAATTATAATGTTATTATTTAAGCTGTTTAATTATTGTATATTTATTTTAAATAAAATATAAAATACAAAAATATTTTTGAGTGCTTGAAGTACGAGATATTTATCCTATTAGTTAAGTCTTTAGAGATGAATGCTTTGTTTAGGTGTTGCGGACCTTGAACCATAAGACTCAGAACTAGAGAGAACTTTTAGGAGGATTAGAAAATAGAAAGACTCCAAACATGTGTTGTAGAATTTACATATCAATAAGTTAATGAAGATTCAGTCTTAGATTATAATGCTAATAGACATTTAAGGGATTATGTAAACCCTATGATGGATAAATATCACTTAATAATACAAACCTTGACCATAGAGGCTAATACTTTCAAACTTATGTGACCAATTATTCTAATGGTGCAACATAATCAATTTGGAGGATCCATGTCTGAAGACCCTAACTTACATTTAACTAGTTTCTTAGAACTTTGTGCCACTTTTAGGTATAATGGTGTATACAATGATGCTGTTAGATTTAAACTTTTCCTCTTTTTCCTAAGAGACAAAGCCAAAATGTGGTTTAATTCACTAGAACCTGGTTAAATTAGAGCATGGAAGGATTTAACCCAAAAATTTCTAGGTAAGTATTTTCCACCATATAAAATTGCTAAGTTGAGGAATGATATCATGTCCTTCTATCAACATGAAGGTGAATAAATTTATGTAACTTGGGAATGATTTAAAGAACTTCTTAGGAATTATCCACATCACACATTACCCGATTAGCTTATTATTCAAACCATCTATTACTGATTAGTTGCATCTTTTAGAGCAATCATCGATGGTGCCACTGGTGCTTCGCTTATGTTAAAACCATTTGAAGAGGCTTATTCTCTAATAGAAGAGATGGCTGCCAATAACTTTCAATGACCCTCCAAAAGAGTAAACCCCAATAAGGTAGCAAATATTCATAAAGCTGGCTATTTTATCTTCTAAAGTAGCAGTTATTGCAAGCAATTTAGACGATTACGGAACGAGTCAACTTCAAGGACCTCCATTCCTTGAGAAATATTCATTTGGGTAGTTGATTAATACTGATACTTTTGAAACTATCCATGCAATAAACAATTACTCAAATAACCCATAATACAATTATTACGACCTAGGTTGGAAGAATCATCCCAATTTTAACTGGAATAACAATTATGGAGGAAACCAACTGTAGGGAATAATCAAGTTAATCCTAATGGTAATTGGAATAACCAAGGTAATTCTAACTTTAGAACTTCTTTTCCTCTTAGATTTAACTCCAACCCATAGCTTAAGGAGAAGAAGTTATCATTAGAAGAGATTATTCTTAAAATAAGGAGTCAACTGCAAAGCTAAGTGGCTGCAATTAAGAATATAGAAAACCAACTGAGGTAAATTGCTAACTCACTCAGTAATTATCCTCAAGGGATTCTTCCTAGTAGCACCGAGTTGAATTTTAAAGATAAGAATAGTGAGCAATTGAAAGAAAAAAAGTTAATGACTGGATGAGAATTGGAGGATATAATTCAAAAGAACGTTGAATTGAGAAAAGAGGAAGAGGAGACTGAAAGAACTACGGAAGAAATTCCTAAGGACTCTGAAAAACCTTGGGAGAACGAGACCCAAAATTTAAGAGACCTTAAACTATTATATAAGGATCCATTTCTTATAAATTTGAAGGACGACATTAATATAAAAATAGGTAAAATCATTGGGAGACTATTGGATTTACAAAGAACCATTAGGAACAATAATCTGAATTTATCCTGTACAAGCTCTCAAGATAATTATTATGGACCTGAGAAGGATAAGTTGCAAGAAAAATTGAAATTTGAAGATTTAGTAGAGATTCCAAGATCAGCAAGAAAATGGGCAATTGATTAGGGATTACTAAATTGGAATTTTGATTTAGGAAGAACCCTTATTCCTCGAGTCGACGATGATAAACCAAATGCTTCTTGGGAGGCAACCCGATGAACAATTGCATTAGTTTGTTCTTGAGTTGTGACTGTTTGTGTGTGTTTTGTATGTTGTCTGTGTAGATAGGATTGTTCAATGTTGATTGTGGACGTTAGGATTGTGTGTGGATTGCTTGATTGTATGTTAGAATTTGATTTTTTGTTTCTCTATGTTTAGTTATCATTACTGTCATGGAGATGCTGATGTATTTCCTTTTACTAGTTATACTGGACATTAGTTGTCAATGTTTGTAAATTTAAAATATTTTTAGACAAAGGTTTTGGTGCTTTTAATTATTTCCATACAATTACCTACACTGTTACTTGACATACCAAAAATATATGCATATTTAGACCTATATTTTATACTCTTTTTTGGTGATATTGCGCATTAGAGGGCATTTTTCATTTTTTATTGCGGGTTGTTGATTTTTAGGACTTGAAGCAAAGATAAAACAAAAAGAATGGAATTTAGAGTCAAAATGACTTTTTTGAAGAAATACTCAGTGTCGACGGCGTCATTTAATAGAGAGCACGAAATTAATTCATCGGCCACTGGCATCGAGGGTGCCAATTTTGGTGCATGACCTGTTTCTAGAAGATAGACAAATTGGACTCTTATTGAAGAGTTTTTGGATGCACCTATTGGAAAACCGACATTAGGCTCTATTTAAAGCAAAAATTGATCAGAAAAATCCATCTTTCACTCCCCCCAAACCACTAAAAGTCCATTAGTCATTTATTTCGTTAGAGTTTTGTGTTTTTGTGGTGAGTTTAAGTGTGAATTCTTTTCTAAGAGTTGTTAGAGAGGGAGAGAAGTGAGAGATTTATTTTTCCTACATCTTCTAAAAGAGAATCAAGAATATTGTAAAGAGAGAAAGAGTCCAAGAGAGGCTAAAAGGAATTTTCTTTGAGAAAGTTTCATATAAGTGTTGTTTGTTTATTATCGTTGTATGAACTTTCTTTTATATATAAAATTTGTGTTTTGTTGTATCTTTCTCATGAAGTCTTTGTAGTTTCCTTTATCTTTCTCTCTACTCTGAGATATGGTGAAATTAAGAGATAATTTGGATGTGCCAATTTTAAAATATAAAATAAATTATAATTATTTTTCAACTCCATTCTTAATTTACTTTTCGATCTGGCCAATTGAAATGTTAAAATATATTGTGAAACATATGATCCGGGAAATGGAGTATGAGTTCTACAATAGAGTGAGAAACACATATAATTCCATGGAGGAGTATTTCATTCATGGAATTAAGTGAAAATAAATAGGGAAATATACATTGTTGGGCATAGAGTTGGAGATTTTAGGGTGCAGACTAAAATCCTCAATTTGGTCTTAGTGTTTAAGAACTAAGGCGAGCATTAGCCTTCATGGGAAGGGAAGTGGGAACTTTGGAGTGAGAGTCAGTATCCTCTAAGCCTAACCTCAAATTTAGGGACTAAATCTGAGATTATCCAATGATTCTCTATAACACTGAATCAAGGAAGAGAATTAAAATTGTTCTTATTTGACACAATACATATTTAAACTATTTATCTCATCTCATTTTACCAAAAACTCATTGTAGTGGGAAAGATGTTTTTTCATATTAGATAATTTCATCACATAAACATAGTTTGGTTGTTACTGTTTAAACTTTGCATTTCAACTTTATTAGTAGTTAATAATTTAGTTATGATAGTACATCAAATATTCAAAATTTAGTTACAGTAATTTTATTTTATTGCTGTGAATTTCCTAGTTAATTTATCATTTCAAATTTAAACCTTCCTCGTGTAATCGATATTTGGGGCTTAAACAAAATGTCTTGTAATACTTGATAACGACATGTATACTTGCGTAGAATCCTTACATAAATTACTTAAATTTCTTATTCATAAAATAACACATTAAGTTTTTGCACCGTTGAAAAGCGGAGTCAACTTTAAATATTTTACACAACTAAATTATTGGGATCGAGTTTTTTTGCACAGTTGCTGGGGAAGGTAACAGTAAATGAAATAGATTTGGTAAATTAGAAAATTTAACGATAAATATAAATAAAAAAGTAAAAAAATAATAATAAAACCAAAAATCCAATATATATGTATGTATATATATATATATATATATATATATATATATATATATATATATATATACTTAAGAGTATTTTTAAAAAAAAATTTCTTTGCTTATTATATTTGTTTATGCGAAATATTGGATCTAAAGGTGTAGTACCTTACGATTCAGAATCAGAACATACTATTAGAAAAATTCAAAAATAACAAAAAGAGATTAAAATTTTGAACGAAATGGTGAATAACTTAGATAATCAAATAAATGAAAATCAACAAAGACCTTTAAAAGATTATGCTAATCCTACAGCAGATGAACTTCACTTGACTATTCAAAATCCTGATGTTGCTACTAATTCATTTGAGCTTAAACCTGTTATTATCCAAATGGTATAAAATAATCAGTTTGGAGGAACACCTACTGAAGATCCAAACTTACATCTTGCTACTTTTCTTGAAATATGTGCTACTTTTAAATACGATAGAGTGTCTAATGATGCTGTTAGGCTTAGACTTTTTTTCTTTTTTCATTAAGGGATTAAGCTAAAGCTTGGTTAAATTCATTAACACCTAAATCTATCATAACTTGGGGAGAACTATCAAAAAAATGTTTGGCTAAATATTTTCCACCTTCGAAAACTGCTAAGCTTAGAAATGATATTACATCTTTTTGTCAGTTTGATGGGGAATCAATATATGAAGTATGGGAAAGATTTAAAGATCTCCTTAGGAAATGTTCACACCTTGCTTTACTAGATTTGTTAACAATTCAAACTTTTTATAATGGATTAGTAGGATCACTTAGATCTATTAAAGATGTTGTTGCAGGTGGATCATTAATGTCAAAACCTTTTGATGAAGCATACTCTTTAATAAAGGAAATGACTACTAACAATTTTCAATGGCCCTCTGAATAGGTAAATCCTAAGAGAGTAGCTAGTATTCATGATTCTGATGTTATGTCTATTTTAGCATCTCAAATTGCCGCTATATAAAAAAGATTGATCAAATTGGAGTGAATTATTCTCAAATACCACCAGGATTAGAGGAAAATTCACTAGGACAGATAATTGATACTCAATCATCTTATGAAACTTTGAATGCTATAAATAATTGAAATAATAATCCCCATTCTAATTATTATAACCTTTGATAGAAAAATCACCCTAATTTTAGTTAGAATAATTATAACAATTTGGTGAATTCCTCAGGAAATTCAAACAAATAAGAAAATCCTAACTATCGACTTTATTATCCTCCTGGATTTAACTTTAACCCTAACCCACAAGTTAAGGAAAAGAAGTTGACGATTAAAGAAGTAATGTTGAACATGGGAAATGAAATACAAAATCAAGGGGCTGCTAGTAGAAATATTGAAAATCAATTAGGACATATTGCTACTGCACTTAGTAATGGACTTTCAGAAATTCTTCTGAGTACTATGAAAGTTAATCTAAAAGATAAAAATAAGGAGCAAATTAAAGTTATTCAATTACAAAGTGGAAAAGAAGTAGAAACAAGAATCCAAAGAGAAATTGAAATCAAGGAGGAAAAGGAAGAGATTGAAAGTGATCACAATGAAAATGCTCCTTTAGAAAAATCATTAGCTTCGTTTCCTCAAAAATTGAAGCAGAAAAATAAAGATAAACAATTTACAAAATTTTTGGAAATCCTTAAAAAGTTAACGATAAATATTCCTTTCATTGAGGCTTTGGAACAAATGCCAAGTTATGTGAAATTTATGAATGATATACTAAATAAGAAAAGGAAATTTTCTGATCATGAGACCGTTGCACTGAGTGAAGAGAGTAGTGCTAATATTCAGAAAAAGCTTCCTAAAAAGTTAAAAGATCCTGATAGTTTTACTATACCTTGTACTATTGGTGAAATTTTTTTTGGAAAATCCTTATGTGATTTAGGAGCGAGTATCAATCTTATGTCTCTATCAATTTTTAAATGTTTAAATTTAGGAGAGATTTCTCCTACTACTGTAATTCTTCAGTTAACTGATTGATCAATAACTTATCCTAAAGGAGTTGTAGAAGATGTATTAGTAAAAGTGGATAAATTTAATTTTCCTGTAGACTTTATAGTATTAGATATGGAGGAAGACAAAGAGATTCCTATTATTTTGGGGAGACCATTTCTTGCAATAGGGAGATCTGTGATAGATGTGCAAAAAGGAGAATTAATAATGAGAGTCAATGATCAAGAAGTAATATTTAATATTACAAAATCTATGAAATATCCTACAACAGAAAAAGATAATGAATGTTTTAGGATGGAAGTTGTTGATTATCTGAGTAATGAGCAATTTAAGGAAGTGTTTGAAGAAATATTAAGGCAAGATGAGTATTGTGAGAATGAAAATAAAATAAAAGAAGAGAATTTAGATTATATTCAGGACAAATTTGAAACTTTAGATTTGTTAGAAAATGATAATAAAAATCTTATTCCTTCAAGTATTAAATCACCTGAACTTGAAATGAAAGTATTATCTGCCCATTTAAATTATGTGATATTAGAAGATTCTTCTACATTGCCTATTATTGTATCTTCTAATTTAACTAAAATTCAAGAATAAAAATTAATGGAAATGTTGAAAAGATAAAAAAAGGCTTTTGGATTGACTTTAGCAGATATTAAAAGAATTAGTCCTTCAATTTGTATGCACAAAATTCTATTAGATGAACAGTATGAACCTAAAGCTGATCCTCATAGGAGATTAAACCCAATAATGAATAAAGTTGTTAAAAAAGAAATCTTAAAATGGTTAGATGCTGAAATTATATATCCTATTTCAAACACTGTTTGGGTAAGCCCACTTCACTGTGTTCCAAAGAAAAGAGGAGTGACAGTTAAAGTAAATTAGAAAAATGAATTAATTCCAATAATACAAGTTATTGGTTGGCAAATTTGTAAGACTATAAAAAATTAAACATGGCCACCAAGAAAGATCGCTTTCCTTTACTTTTTTTAGACCAAATGTTAGATAAATTGACTGGAAAAAAATATTATTATTTTCTAGATGGATATATCGGGTATCACCAAATTCTAATTGCTCTTGAGTATCAAGAGAAAATAACATTTATAAGTACTTATGGAACATTTGCTTTTCGTAGAATGTCTTTTGGACTATGTAATGCACCTGCAACATTTCAAAAATGTGTGATGTCAATTTTTAGTAATTTAATTGAACATGGAATGGAAGTATTTATGGATGATTTTTCTATATTTATGACTTTATTTAAAATATATTTAAATAATTTTGAAAAAGTTCTAGAATTATGTGAAAAAGTCAACCTGGTACTAAATTGGGAAAAATGTCAATTTATGGTTGCAGGAGGAATTGTACTTGGGCATAAAATTTCTGAAATGTCATGAAAGTATATCCTGCAAAAATTCAAGTTAATTGAGAAATTACCACCTTCTAATACAGTTAGAGGGGTAAGAAGTTTTCTAGGACATGCTGATTTCTACAAGCGTTATATAAAAAATTTTCAAAAATAACTAAGTCATTATGTCAATTTTTAGAAAAAGATATGGAAATTGATTTTAATGGGAATGCATAAAACCATTGGAACTATTGAAAGAAAAATTAATCACTGCATCTATAATAGTTCCACCTTACTGGGAGAAACCATTTGAAATAATGTGTGATGCTAGTGATTATGTTATTGGAGTTGTTTTAGGATAAAGGAACAACAAAGTTTTTAAAGTAATATATTATGTTAGTAAAACTCTAAAAGATACTTAAATTAATTACACTACTACTGAAAGAGAATTATTAGTTATAGTCTATGTCCTTGATAATTTTAGACTATACTGAATTGGAGCCAAATGAATAGTGCATACAGATTATTCTGCTATGAAATATTTGATGCAAAAGAAGGATGCTAAACCAAGATTAATTAGATGGATGCTTCTATTGCAAGAGTTTGATTTTATGGTAGTTGATAGAAAGGGAAATGTTAATTAAATAACTGATCATTTGTCTAGACTAGAACAATAAATATTAACTAATTTTGCAAATGAAATTTTGGAAACTTTCCCTAATGAACAACTTTCCCTAATGAACAAGTATATAATATTGATGTAATGAATATACTGTGGTACGTCGATATAGTAAATTATATTGTGAGTGATATTCTACCACTAGATGTTAAGAATCAACAATTAAAGAAATTTATTTATGATTTAAAATTCTATTTTTAGGATGACCCATATTTATATAAATAGTGTAAAGATCTAATTATTAGAATGTGTGTGCCTTATGAAGAAACTCAACAAATAAGTGAAAGATGTCATGATTCTGAATTTGGAGGACATTTTGGAACAAATAGAACTGCACATAAAATTTTGTAAGCTGGATTTTATTGGCTTACTCTTTTTAGAGATGTTAATGATTATATTAAAACATGGGATCGATGTCAGCGAGTATAAAATATTTCTAGAAGAAATGAAATGCCTCTAAATTATACATTGGAAGTTGAAATTTTTTATGTGTGGGGATTAAATTTTATGGGACAATTTATGCATTCATTTGGAAATTTATATATATTACTTGTTGTTGATTATATGTCTAAATGGATTGAAGTCATTGTTGTACCTAAATGTGATGCTTGGAGTGTTTCAAAATTTTAAATAAAAATATTTTTACAAGATATGGAATGTCGAGAGTGATTACTACGAATGGAGGATCTCATTTTAGGAATAAGAGGATCAAGAAATTGATTAAAAAATATGATATTATGCATAGATTCTCTACTGCTTATCATCCTCAAACGAGCGGTCTAACAGAGATGTCAAATCATGAAATAAAATGAATTTTAGAAAAAGCTATAAATACCTATAAATTGGATTGGTCTACTAGATTAGATACTGCACTATGGGCATATAGAACTGCTTATAAGAATCCCATTGGAATATCCCAAAATAGACTAATTTTTAGAAAAGCAAGTCACTTACAGTAGAATTGGAGCATAAAGCATTTTGGGCTATCAAGAAATTTAATTTTAATCTAAAAGATGCTGGTGAGAAAATATTATTGCAACTTAATGAACTTAAGGAGATAAGAAATGAAACATATGATAATGCAAGAATCTATAAAGAGAAAATGAAAATATGGCATGATCAGAAGATTATAAAAAAAATTTGAACCTAGACAAGAAGTTTTATTATATAATACATGATTGAGATTATTTTCATGAAAACTAAAATCTAGATGGTTAGGACCATTTAAGGTGATTAAAGTCTATCATTATGGAACTGTAGTTATTAAAGATCCTAAAACTGAAAAGAAATTTAAAGTTAAAGGGCATTGATTGAAACATTATAATGAAAGACACATGTCATAATTTAAAGAAATTTTGATGTTTATTCAGCATGATTAAACAATGGTACGTTAGGCTGACTATGTTAAACCAAGCACTTTGTGGGAGGCAACCCATGTATATATATTTACACACACACACACACACATATATATATATATA
>NEWO01000196.1:668153-732599 GCA_003013225.1 Phalaenopsis aphrodite | reverse complement strand
ATTACTTATTTATGCAGCCGTTACGTTCTGCCCACAAATTAGGCAGAAGAAATTGCTGTTTTCTGTTCATCGCAACCATCAGTAGATAGGAAAGAGCTAATGTGATTCGGCATGGCCATGGCTTGAGAGCGTTGAGTTGCAGCGTCTCTTCCGGCGTTTAATTAAGCTAAGTGGATCTCGAGGAACTGCGGAAGTGGACTTCCTCGGCCTTCAAAGATTCAATGTCCATGAATCAAGTTTCCTCACCAATCCTGTGGATGCCAGCTCAAATTTTTTTGAAAATTGTAAAGAATTTGAGATTAATTTCTGTCCCACTTAAATTTATACAGCGAAATTCTATCATTGAATTAAAATATTCAATTATCCAACGAAGAAAATGGGACGTCGGGACACAAATCTGTGGCTAATGCACTGCGTACGTCTGGGAGGTTATTTAGAGGGTATTGGGGGTTATACCCGTGTTATACCCCCAACAGCCTATTTGTACCTTCTAGTAAGTTTTGTGCTTATGTTTTCATATATTTGTATGTTACAGGTAAATTACAGGGAAGTTACAAGTGGTATAACGTAGATATAACCCTCCAATACCCTCTGAGTAACCTCTCGGACGCACGCAACGTTGCATAGATCTTATGCACGCAAATTTTTCTCCCATGTGAGTCGCTCAATTGCATAGCACTCCTTTTAATTCGCTGTAGCTCATCTTGGCTTTTTAGTAAAGGATGATGGGTTTGACATAAGATGACAAAAAGGTTAAATAAATAATTTTTGAAGCACAATAACTTTCAGAGTAATTAATTATAATTAAACAGCTCAAGCTGTGCTTTGTATTTCTTCATTTCATGAAAAGCATTGATAATTAATTTAACTTTAAACTATATTTTAATATCGTGAGTGAAAGCAAGTAATAAATTTATTGGAAAATCATCTTTCCATAATGTTTCATTCTAATAATTGTAAGAAAATGCACACTTAATAGTTGCAATTGAAACATATAGAGGTAGGTATAATCAAATATGTGATCAACAAGATGACCCATGATTATGTCTTGCATCTTTCATAAGATTTGATATGGATAGAAAATCTTGAAAAGATTATGAAATTTTGAATTTAATGAACTTCAATTTTGATTGTAAGATGAATTTCTCCTATTCCAAAATTTTTAAATATGGACAAGTATTTTAATTTATGTTGACTTTAAGGTTTTGTTTGGCGTGGCGACAAGGCTGCAACATAGTGGGAAAAAGCTGTTTCGTTTGTTTGGTTCTGGCAGCGCTGCAGCATCTTCAACTCTGCGCCCGTAAATACAGGTCGTGGATTTGATATTGTTGTCCCAATCTATGCCTTTGACTATCCTTCGTGTCTTTGCCTCTCTTGCGCTTCCTGTCTCGTGTCTCAGTCCTAAGGCCATCTCCTCTCTCGCATCTTTGTCGTAAGGAGTCATCTTCCCTCGCTCTCCCATGATGTTCTATCATTTATCTTTGCAGTTTGAGGTTGATTTGGACTGTGTGGCTTTCGCTGTGAAATTGTAGTTTTACTCTACTGTGAAATCGATATTCTAGTACCATGCGAATGGGTTTTTGGATTATAGTATCCTCTACCATTTTTCTTTTGTTGTTTCTACTCTTTGCTCTACTCGATTTGTGATGTTAGGGTCTTTTGTGACTTATTTTTTTTCAATTTTTGGCCTCTAGAATAAATGAATTTGAGATTTGTGGGTTCTGGAATGACGAGAATTGGAGTTTATGGCCTCTAGAGTGAATGGACATGGAATGTGCTTATCTCTATGGATTTGGAGGCCTGGAAGCACTTTTTAATTTGTGGCATCCATATATGCTCATTTTTTTTTTTAGTTGCTCTGGGCGGGTTACCTATCTGCTTGGAATAAAGAAAAAAAGAGTTTTGGAGTGATTCATTTTGGCTGGTGAAGCATTTGAGAGGTTTGATTTTGAGTTTGGAGGAGTTTTGATGCAAAACCAAAAAAAGAAGTTTTTTCATCTTTGGCAAATTGATGGAGTGGAGCCTTAAATTGGGCTTGGGGTTATGAGGAATTGTTCAATGGTGTTCAGTGGATGTTTCTAGAGGAAATGGGGCAACATTTCACTAAGTGGAATGGGGGTGTGGATGTCATTAAGTGCCTTCAGGTTGGATGCCTTTAAAGCCCATGAGAGGTCTGGGATTGTTGTGGAGGTGATGAGAATGTGTTAGAATGTTTTAAAGATGCTCAGAGAAGCTTTGTCTGGTGATGTTGGGGTGGTGGTGGTGGTGTGTGGCATGTTGATTGTGTGGTGGGTGGTTTGTTAGTGTGGTATATGGGAGTGGTGGTGGTGGTGTGTTGGGTTGGAGATGATGGTGGGGGTGGTAGTGGTGGTGGTGTTGTAGGTAGTGTGTTGGTCGAGGTGATGTGGTAGTGGTTGAGTGGTGGGGTGTAGATGGTATGTGTGCTGGTATGTTGGGTTAGAGATAGTGATGTTGGTGATGGTGGTAGTGTATTGGTCGTGACGATGTGGTGTTGGTGTGTTGGTGTAGTGATGGTGGTGTGAGTACATGGGAGTGGTGATGGTAGTGTGTTGATGGTGTGATGGTGGTGTGTTGTTGGTGTGGTGGTGATAGTGTGTTAGTTTGGAGTTGATGGCGTGTTGGGCTGATAATATTCTGGTAGGGGTGTGTCGTTGGTGTGGTGATGGTAGTGTGTGGTGGTGTGTTGGGTTGAAGGTGTTGTTGTGTTGGGTTGGATGTATTGGTGTGTTTGTGTTGATGATATGGTGGTGGTATTGTTGGTGTAGTGTTAATAGATCTAAGATGTTTCTTTTTTGTTACCTTTCTGAGTTTTGGAAATTTAAATGGGACTTTATGTTTTCATGAGATAACCTTATATTATGCGCCACACATTTATGTTTCTTGGTTCTTTTTGTTCCAATGGTCATCATGATAATGAAAAAATAAATCTATCCGTCAACCCTATGGGATAAATAAATGAAGCTAATATTTTGTATTCTTTTTCTTAAAGATGTGGAATTGAGAAACATGCCAACCACCTCCTTAACAAGGAAGGATGACATAATATAATAAAAAAGTTCAAAGAAAGCACAGAATAGGAGTATGTTAGAATGCAATTAAAGAACGAGTGGGATTACTTTGAAAGAGTTTGGAAAATATGGAAAAAGTTAAGTCGAGAATACATGGGCTTGGGTTTGGATATGTTAAAGTGAACCATCGATGCGACAAAAGAATATAGGTCGAGTGATTGTAGGAGAGAATTTATGAAATGTCCAGTCCTTCACATCTTTTTTTTCAATTACATCAACATGTCATTCATCCATTAATTTGTAGGTCATTTCAAATGTCGAAGAATTTAAATCTAGCAGCATTTACTTTGAGCTTTAAAAAAGTTAGATCGTATGGTTGGTGGAGTCATAACTAAGGGTGATCATGCATGGACCCGAAGTGAGAGAGGGTTTGCTGGCATAACTAAGCATATAGATGTTGAGCAAACTGCTAAATCCAATGAAGGCCTTAGTCCTAAAATCAATGAAGTTGAATGTACTAGTCATGCAAGTTTCCTAGGGTTGATAAAAAAAAAAAGAGGGTGCAATTTTCATTAAAAGCCAAACTACACAGTTCTAACACATCACAAGCAACTCATATTCAACAAGTCATGCGAATTCTAGAAGCAACTCCAGAAATTTATGAGGACATGTTGTTTTATTTGTTCGTTATAAGTTGCTTGGAGACCTGGCCCAGATAGAGTTCTTTCTATTGATGACTTCTAACTGTATGGTTAATTACTTATGTTATTCCATGACAACCAAGATGCATAATTTTTATTCTATTTTTTTGGACATTTTATTTTTTATTTTTATAGGGGCATTATTTGTGCTATTATCAATATGCTTGAGTTTTTTATTTCCTGGATACTCTCTTTAATTCTATGTTATTTATATGTGGTAGCTGCATAACAATGAAAAATATGGATAGAGAAAGACACATAAGAAGAACTGCAGCTCTATTATGCTTCATGTGTGAGTATTACAACTCATATATTGCTCGCTCTCCTTACATGACATTTGCATACATCGGCAATAAGTCAGCTAGGTAGTTGTTTGCGGGTCACCCGACAAGATTTAGCAATCTATTTTGTATGAAATAACCCAAGTTCATTGATCTATTAGAAGAAATACATAGGAATCATGGACTTCTTAGTTCCTTCATGATGACTTCCAAAGAGGTGTTAGCTATGACACTTTACATTTTATCACAGAATGAATCTATTAGAGGAGCCATAGAGCAATTCCAACACTCATTAGAAACAATTAATAGATATTTTTTAATTAGGTTGAATGCTCTGAACAGCTTATCATAAAAAAATTATCAAACCCGAAGACCTTACATTCTTAATCCCCCATAGAGATTTCGCAGGACCAACATTATATGTTATATTTTAAGGTGAATGCATGCATTCATATTTTCCTGAATTTACTTGAACATTTTAATTCAAATGCCTTTGATAAATGTTTTTGGATTATATTGAACCAATTGATGGAACACATATAGATGCATGCATGTCCAATAGTGAAAGATCACAAATATCAAGCGATACAGTTCACCCACAAAAAATGTAAAGGCTACAAGCAACTTTAACTTATGCTTCACTTTTGTTATTGCCAGATCAAAAGACAGTGCACACAACAGTCACATATTTAAATTTACCACTTGAACTCAGAAATATAACTTTTTGAAGCCACCCCTAGTGCTTTAATAAGAATAAATGAAATGGTACTTTTAATGCAATAATAATCATTCTAATTATATTAAAGAAATTTTATTTGGTTGATGTTGGATATCCCTTACAAAGAGGATCTCCCAAACCATTTCCTGATACCTAATACAATATTCTTGATTTTGAATGAGCTAGCAACATTGCTTGGGGTAGGAAATAGATGTTTAATAAGAGGGAAACATTCTTACAAGATGTTATTGAAATAACAGTTAGAGTTTGGAAGAAATAATCGCTTATTCTGTGAGATATGCCCACATATATGTTCAACAAATAAGTGTAGATTGTGATAGCTACAATAGCTTTCCACAGCTACATTCACTGGCAACCTTCACATAGTGACATTGACTTCAACAAAAAATATGACGATCATTCACATGTCCCGAATAAAGCATATGTATATTGTCTAAAGAAATCAATATCACAAGCTGAAAGAGATTTGCCTGAGTCTTGTACGCATGATGGGGAAGGTGTCGAAGAGATAATGAAATTGAGAGAGATAAATTATAGATGCTATAGTAGCAGGTGAAAATCTGATGTTAATTTTTTTATTACTTTATATGCACTGTGTTTTGAAAATGCTTAATGTTTATTGTAATGACAGTTTATACAATGATATACATGTTGAATCTCAATTTGGTGCAGCTTTTATTTTCAATTTTTTTTCATGTATTTTTCCCACATGGATGACCTCCAAGTTAACCGTGGGCATAATATTTCATGTGTTTGCTCATTATAAGTTTTATTTTTGGTTTTAGGTCTATGATGAGATATTTGACTTTATGGGTTAATCTGGATGACATATATGTTATTATGGGTTACTAACTCGTATGAAATCGCTATCAAGGAAACCAAGTACCCCTTCTTTTTTTTTTAGTAGTATGATTATTGGGATTCTTCTAGGTGGTCTTTTTGGTTATATTCATCTGTGACACATACGAGCTCAGTACTAAGTGGTTTAAAGGCAACAAAGAACACTATTTATTAAAGGACTATAGTCTTCTTGTAATAAAAAATTATTCGTAAGTTTATATTTTGTGCTCAGAGACCTCAGAACCTTATAAAAATTTAATTTAGTATTTCTATTATTTTTATTTACTAATTTTGCATCTAAGCGTCTGCGCTTTGTGATTTTAAACCTTCAGAAAAGATGTCTCAAAGACGTCTGGTGCCTTCAAAGTATCATACTTCTACTCTTGACTACAATTTTCTTTACTTACTTCGAGACAATTTTATAGGTTTCTAAGTAATAGATCAGAGAGAGCTGTGACTTCTACATGTGGGCGAATCAGCTCAATAATTCCACTGACGAAAGGATCAGGCGTGGAAATTTTTATTTAAGGATGGATTATCTCATTAAATCAATCGCCTAAATTTTAAAAATAATTTTATAATATTTTTTAATTATTATTTGATAGTTTTATTTTTAATTTTTATTGTCGTGTTACTTATTATTTAGTGAGATATCTATTTTTATGTATGAAATGTGAAACAAGGACTGATTTTTTTTAACAACACTATACAATAGTGGCAAAAGGTCATTTATTCATGAATAAATGAAGCATAATTGCTGCAAAACTTCACAAAACAAACATAACTTCCCTATAGCAGCTTTTAGGCATCGTTGTTGCATAGTAGCTTTTATATAAGCTGCAGCTGTCCAAACAAACTCTAAGTTACATAATAACTTTCCAACAAATTTATTTTTTATAGTACATGAAATGGTAAAACTACATAAATGTTTTTCATTTTTGTGGTAGTTTTTTTTGAGTTACTATCTACATTCTTCAGTTAATGACTGTCTCAAGTTCTCTCAATTTTTTTTCTTTCTAATAAACTATTTTTATAAAAAATACAGAACTTGATAATTTCTTAAGAGCTTCAATGAATGATATGTTACTTATTAGCTTCTGAAAAAAATTTAAAAATTTTAGAGTTATTAATCTAAATTTTATGTTTTTGAATCCATTAGAAAAGGTTGGATTTTGTCAATTTTACTTTTCACATCATCATTTTATTTATTTAAATTTTTTTAAAAATTTTCTCTATTTTTCATTTAGCTCCTATTCTACGTGATGTATCTTGATCCTATATCTATCTACTTCTTCCAATTGTGAAAAGATTATGAAACATTGTGTTTAAATCCTTTTTATTTAGTCTCAACACCACATAGAACAAAAAGATTCTATAAAATCTTTTATGGACAACTTTTATTTTATGGAAGACTAAATATAATAATTTAGGTTTAACCTAAATTTCTCACTTTTTCATATTTTTATAATTGCTTATGATTAGTAACTCTTGTTTGAAGGTGTGGATCTCCTTCAAGGCAAGCGTGAGCTCTCTCTCTCTCTCTCTCTCTCTCTCTCTCTCTCTCTCTCTCTCTCTCTCTCTCTCTCTCAGAACCTGTTGTCCAATGCTCAAATCTTCATGATATCATTGGTCCTATGGTATACTCAAGATGCTTCATATGATTTGCTAGAGGTGACTTCTATAAAAACCTACCAATGGCTAAGTGAATGAATTCTATGAAAGAAAATTGTTGTAGGAATTGAAAACGCAGATCTAATTTTTTTTCTCTTGGTGCTCAAGTTTCTACATTAGTAACAAAATTATGTTCTTTCATAGTAAATGGAATTTTCTCTAAGTTGTTGTGAAAGTGTTTATGCAAGCAGCAAATTTTAAGTAAATAATTTGTTTGTGTTATTAAAAGTTATTCTTGCTCCATTTGTCAAGAATTAAAATAAGCATCTATAGTTATTAATAAATATAATTTAGGGTGAAGAAATTATATAAAATTTCCATTATAATGTTGAAACATGCTTCAATTACATATTAGTTTTCAAGAACACTAAAAGGAAGGCCATATTCCTTTGAATGATGTTATTAATTAAATTAATATTGCACCTTCTAATATATGACATGAAAGGTTAACTCATATTAAATGTAATTGGGATCAATTTAAATATAAAAAGTGGTGTAGCATATTATGTGGATTAATTAGCTCAACCTAAAGGTTATCTTTGAGAGACTTGACAAGTTCTCAAGAAAATGCCCAAGCAAGAGCTTTATGAAAGCCAAACACAAATGAACACTAAGAAAATAAATTAAAATTTTATAAGTACCTAACTTCGTGTCATAAAAGTTTAATATTTCAAACTCTGGAACATGCATGAGCTAGTCACTTGGTAAATATTAAAACATAAAATGAATTAAAGAAGATGATTGGGACCCTCTTCTATTTATGGCCACTCACCTTCTTTTTCTCTAAAATTTTCTTCTTCTTTTAGAATGATAACAACTTACAAGTCAATGAAGTCCATATGCATAGGGATGATATATAGTATTATTGTTTAACTTTTGGTATGATAAAATTATAATGAAGAAAAATTTTTCTTTTAATGTTAATACTAAGCGACTTAACTTGACATTCTCTTGGTGTTATTTACTATTCATCTTGTAAGTAGATTCTAACTCTCTCAATACCTATTCTCGGTCACTCTTTCATTTATATCTATTATTTAACTAAAATATTTTCCCAAACATCAATCACCCAAGACTTTAAGGCCCCACTAAGACTTAAAGCTTAGAGCTATGTCTAGCGGATAATTACTTTCTCTTTTTCTCCATGCAACTGAAATGGCTAAAACCCCAAAAAAAATCTATCAAATAGTATATATATTATAATTTTATATCCTAAAGTAATCTTTCACCATTATTCCTTTCCTTTTAGAGCACGAAAATTTCTTTCCCTAAAGCAATCATTCAAATCATTTAAACTAGCCTCATTAGTACGAGCTTAGATGTGCTTTTCACCAATCCTCTAAAACAACCTCACACTCCTATCACAAAAATCATATCATAAGTTAAAATTGTAATATATAAATCCATTTGAAACTACAATTATCTACCCTACTTAAAAACTATTTCCTAAAGCGATCTTCCAAATAAAGACAATTTTGCCCTGTATTGTTTAATCTTGGCATTTCTTCCATTGGACCCTTATTATCCCTAAATTTTCCCTAAAAAGTCTTAATTACATTATAAGACATTATAATAAAACTTTTCATCCATTTTTTACAGTTAATGTCATCTAAAAAGCTTCCAACTTCCACTTACATTACTTCCCGAAGGTACACTATTAAACCCACCCCTCACCTAATAGATTTGCTTAAAGCTCATAAGGAATATTATGGAAGATACCTATTTTAAGTATCTAAAAAACTATCATATCTTAAATTATTTAAAGATTAAATTATATTCTTAGAAGAAATTGAGGACTCAATAAATTATAACTAAGAATAAATTTATAATTGAGGACCTAGTAAATTATAACCAAGAATAAGTTTATATGCAGCCTACAATTAAATGATGAATTAAAATTTATTGATACCCCTAAACATAATTGATGAGTAACTAAGTATAGTTAAAATGAGGCAAACGACTATAAAAGAAATAATATTTTTAGACATATCTTTATGTGTAATAAAATAGGTGTTATAGATGAGAAAAGTGTATCGAATATTATTTAGACATACATAAGACAAATTCAACAATAAAAAAATTTGAGAATTTTATTCCTATGATTGAATACAATATTTAGAATAATAATAATATATTTTTGAAAGTCAAAAGAAGTTTTATATATCTCTTTGAATTACAAATGTAAGAAATGTAAAATTTGTATACTACATTCCTAGATATTTTTCCCTACCTAACTTTGGTAAAAAAAATGGTTATTTTATTTTATGGAATGTGTTCCTTATAAGATAAACTTTTTTAATTAATTGCATATTCTAAGAGATATGATGTTTAAAAAAAAAACTCTTAGAACTTGTTGGAAGGTAAGAAGTACTAAATATCAAAAGCTTACAAGAATTTCAAACTATCCTATATTAGTCATTAATATTTTTAAAACATAATTTAGTTTTATTGAGTGAATTGTTTTATTAAAAATTTTGGACATATAATATGATAATATAAGATTGAGGAAGGAGATATATTTCTACAACAGGCCCCTAAAAATGGGGACTTAGGCATAGTAAAAAAATGACATGCCTTGAATTCTAAATTAAGATGATAACCACCTTTGAGGTAGTAACTTGAATTAAGCTCTATTGATTTATAAGAAATAAACAAATTCAAATCCTACTTTTGACTAAAATTGTTTCAAGTTTATTAGACTTATAATACTTACTAGAAAGAACACCTATAATGAACCTGTTGGAGTGAGATCCAAATGTTGCACTCTTTAGAATTCTAGGAGGAGAAAGCCAATTAACAGATGCTTTGGCAAAGCTCACAAATAAGTTTACATGTCCAAAGGTGGATCACATTTCTATCTCTATGCAGGCGCGATAAGCTCTCTCACAAGTCAACATAGATAATCTACACAGAATTAGTACCAATACAACAGTAGTAGTTATCAAAGAAGAAAGTGAAGATTGGCGTAGCCATTTATTGAATATTTACAAATTGAAATGTTACAAGAAGATAAATATATGACAAATCAAATCAAGAAGTTAGCATTGTTGTACACTTTGATAAACAATCCTTTGACTAGATGTGGTTACGATGTTTGATCAAAATTGAGACTCAAAGCATTGTTAAAGAAGTCCACTCAAGTCATTATTGTGCCACCAGTCAAAGCCTAAAATGAAGATGAAAATTAAGAGATTGGGATACTGTTGGTTGGCATTGATGATAGATTTCTTAAAGACCACCAAGAGGTGTCATCAATGTCATTTACATGGAGCAGGCTTACACCAACCTCCAAACGTGCTACACTTGACAATTGTGTCATGGTCATTTAAGTGTTGGGTCACAAACATATTGGGTCATATAGACCCTCCTGCCTCCAAAGGACACCAGTTTATTCTTGCTTATACATATTACTTCTCTAAGTGGTTAAAGACTATACCACTAAAGGAGGTTAAAGCAAACCATATCTTGTAGTTCTTCAAGAATTAGATCGTTTATAGATTTGGTGTTCCTCAAAGAATAATTTCAGACAATATTGCAGCCTTCAAGAATACAAAAATAAGCAACTTTGTTGGAATGACCATAATAGATTTGAGATATTCAACAATCTACCACCCTAAGGCCAATAGTCTGGTTGAAGCCATTAGCAATACTATGGTTTAAATTTTGAAAAAGACATTAATTGACAACACAAGACAGTTGTGCGAATAGTTGTCAGAAGCTTTGTGGGCTTACCATGCAACATACAGAACATCGACATAGTCAAAATCATTCGCTCTACTGTATGGGTCTGAGGTTGTACTTTTGCTTGAACTGCAACTCCTGCCACTCAGAATAGCAATCCCTAATAAGATAACAGAAGAAGAATATGCAAAACTGCGACTCAAAGAACATGACAGTTTGGAAGGTAGACGTTGGCAACTCATCAAAATCTAGAGATATATTAGGCCAAAATGATACAGACACATGAAAAAATGGTTCATTTAAGAACATTCAAAGTTTGTGACTTAGTGTTGGTGTTACCAAACTCTATACTTGCAAATCACAAAATAAGTGGAAACTTCAAACCAACACAGTGCCGGTCAGAATTTGGTCAGTTGCTTTGAAAATATATTTAATATATAAATTTATATATAAATAATTTTGATTCTTGAAAAATATTATTTTAACTTTGAAAAATGAGACCTGATGGATTTCATATATTTAAATTATTTAAGTAACCGAGCACAGTACTACAAGCAATGCATCTATCTTGAGCAATAGGCACATTACTTAACAGCGGACTCGATTAAATAAACTAAAGAATTTATAACATTCATTTGGTCTGTGAACCTTTTTTGTGTGATCGACAAGTTCCCCGATATAGTGTTTCTACTATCTGAGTTTCAAGTTCTCTATAAGGGCAACCCTCTATAGCTAATTACATCTTAAATGACCGAAGTCACTTATAAAAACTCTTGATGATGATCAGAGTTCTTTGTCTTCAAGAATTCAACATTTAAGTTTTTAATATTTGACATGGGAAAGTCAAGTGGGAGTGGCTCAAGTAGGAATAGTTATTTTTAAGAGTCAATGGAGTGAAAGGTAGGGGATGTCACGAATTCAAGGAATACCTCAGTAACTTCCCAAACTATCCTATTTTTGGCTTTCAATCTTTGAAAATGATATTATTTGATGTTTTAATCCTACCAATTTTATTATTCAAGGGTTACACCTGCATGATACCCAAATCATGTAATTAGCCTACAAAGATAGAAGGGTTTACGTCGTACCAAACGACAACGTCAAAGCCAAAAGAGAGTTATGACTTATGTTGCATGACATATTTCTGTAAGAGCCTAAAGATAGTGTGAGGATTTATGTCGTGTTAGACTAACTACCTTGAAATCCTATGAGTTATGTTATTTTAAACTAAGGAAAATTTATTTGAAGTATATCTTGTTTCATGTCGGTATTAATTTATTGACGGTAGTCCTTTGTCGTTCACTTAGCATTCTTTTCATACAACCTAAAAGCTTGCTCCGAGCTCCACATCATAGCAATTATGGGTTTAAAGTTTGATTGTCGGTAATTTTGAAAAGTATCTAACCTAATTTTACCAAGATGAAAATTCTAGTTTAAATTTGAGAGAAAAATAAAAAAAGTGAAAGTTTCTCACCTGATTTGGATCCTAAAAGCCTAGGGTTAACAATGTGATCAATTTAATTGTCACTATTATGATTAATTTTCTTCCTTAGCTCTGTTCTGGTGATAATAAGAAATTTAGGATATTAAACTAGTTTAATTCCCTAAATTTGGTGAAATTCCCAAGGTTGGTATTTCCTATTAAAATAGCACTAATCCAAGAATAATATTTCTATTCTCTTAGGTAAAAAGTTTTTTACAGGTTGTTCCACTAAGAAGTCTTCCAAAACTCAAAGTTCACAATGATTTTTAACCATTTAATTGGTCATATTGAAATTAAATAAAATTGTAATGTACAAAGCACCGCAACAAAATACCTTCACACAAGTCACATCCACAAAAATAAAACCCTAGAATTTCTACTTACTAAATTAGAAGAGAAAAGAGAATAGTGACATCACATGTTTTGTAACAATAAGAAAAACATTGCATTAATCAAAGTAAATAAGTACACGAGTGAGTTTAGAAAAAAAAACTAGTGAACGAATTGTACTTTTCGTTGTCAATTCATGTTCTCCACTATTTCACTTATAATCACTATGGACAATCCTCCCAAACAGTCACTCACAGATCCCATCACTTACAAAATTTTTGCTCTCTCACACTCATGCAGAAGAATAATCAAGACAATGCTGGTACACAAGAGAGTAAGAGTTCTAAAATGTAAGAGATTCTCTTTCCTTTAGAATAATTACATTTTTTTCTAGCCTTGAAAGATGCCATGTGGATAGAAACTACCTTACATCCCAATGTTAATTAGTCAGTGTCGTGGTTTCTCCTTGGAGCTCTGAAGTTCTCTTTCTTCTGTAAACAATTGTTGCTTGGTTTGTGTAGGTGATGCCTTGGTACCACAGAAAGTGGCACACCAGTTTTGGAGGGGGCGCCTAGGCGCCACATACATGGCGCCAAAGCGCTAAGCGCTTGGTTGGGGATTTAGCATGGGCGATTAGGTCGTGTATATGCACCCATAAGGTGGTACCTTGACACCACCCCAGGTGAGCTAGACTTGTATTCTTTTGGCCTTGTGTCTCGAGTCTTTTCCTCCTATTTCACTCCAATATATGGCTAATGCATTTTTTATGCCCAAATAAGTACATATATCATGCAATTACACAGAGTAACTGAAAAAACATAAATAGGAACAAATAATCGACAAAAATGCAAGAAACTTAAGGCACATTGTCACATAATTTCTACATATCATAAAGTTGTGCAATTTTTTCTAGGCATGCTAATGGTGGTTGGTGGCCTTCTTGAAGAAATATAAAAAATACCTAAACCATGCACATGTACTCCAAGCAGCATGAAAATTTGCCCAAACATAATGCTCATCAGAGGACCAAATTTACTTTGAAGTTAAAATTTTCTTTTCTGTAATCTTATCTTTGCAATACTATATTATAATTTTAAGTTTTTAAGAACTTTTTAAATTAAAATTTTAAGTTTCATTATACTTTGAAATTTTAAATTATGAGAAGATACTTTACAAAATCATTAAAAAATAACAAATTGCATGTAATTAATTATTCAAGATTTTCTCCATGAAATTTAAGCTACCAAGAGGTGTTAATTTCCCATTATTTCAATCATTGGACCATCCCCAGTCTCCCACCTAATATGTCTTTCCCAAATTGCTTTAAGATTTACTATTTACTTTATGCTTTGATGAATGAAAATATTGTTAATTAAAAAAAATAGAAATTTTTAATAGATTGGTGTATAAGACAAATGTAATTTATTATAAGATGAATTTGATTGCATCAATAATTATTAATTTCTTATGAGTGAATAATGATAATTGCATAATTTTTATCAAGCATAAAGATAAAAACAAGCATACAATATACAACCTATGCAGAGTTAAAAGTAATGATTAAAGAATTAAAAGTAATGATTAATTTAACCTATGATTGATTTAATCATTACTTTAATGATTAATTTAACCTATGATTAATTTATTGATTATGAGTGAAGGTAGTTCAAGTTACTATTAGATCAACTACACTAAAAGTCTCATCCTTAAAAATATAAATAAAGAATTAAAAGTAATGATTAATTTAACCTATGATTGATTTAATACAACCTATGCAGAAGCATTGATAAATTGAAGTCAACCTCTACAAATGCTCTATTATCATAAAGATCTTGTTCTTTCTTTAGATTTTCTTCTCCAATAACTTTAAACACATAAAATTAAGTAGTGAGTCCAATTGAAAGGAGAAACAAACAATAAGAGCAAAAGTGCTTAAAAAATTTATTCTAAATTAGATTTTATTATTACAAGAGATTCTTGATATATGTTAATGAAAACCATTTAACTTAACTTACATGCCACTATTTTTAATATCATGAAATCCTTATATAGGTTAAGACATAAAAATAGTCCAATAAATAAAAAACCTAAAATATAACTTCATAGCGTAATTTTCTAACAACATTGAAGAAAAAAATAATATTATATCATAATGACTCAATAGCATAAGGGTGCAAATTATAATTAATTATATGTTTAATATATAAACTTGAACTTTATGATGATGATGATGATGACGATGATGGTGATGATGTCATATATCAACTATCTCTGGCATTCAAATATTCTCCAGAGAAAAGTGAAATTTTAAGTAATCTTGTTGCAACTATGGGCTCAACTATTATAGTTCATTGAAAATAATCCATAAATCATTAAATAGAGAAAGCCCCTCTCTAATGAAAAATTTTTTCTTTAATGCATTAATTAGATATGATAATTATCTAATCCTCTCATATTTGATTTGGAATGTGAAATATTAAATGACAAATGGTAAAGGAGTCAATGAAGGAGTATTAACCTACATGTTACTAGTATTTATAGAGCGGGTAATGATATCCAATACTTTCTTCTGATATAACATCAAATTAACATATTTAGTACTAGTGAAATTATAAAATCCATTAGAATATCTATTTTATAAGTTTTACCTTTCTCATTATTTTATAGGTACCAAATTTCTTTATAAGTTCTTAAGAGTTATGCTAAAACTCTATCTACTTTATTAAATTTTATATGTCATCTATATGCATCAACTCAAAGTTTTATATTTACCATACCCATAGTACTTTTTTGTTAACACATTTTACGTATAAAATTTTTTGATGTAAATCATGCATGCATTGTGCAATGAAAATACAAATGAACTAGACATATATAATAATGGTATATCAATGAGATCGGTTAGTTTGTTGTTTTATATTCAATAATATTATGAGAGGGACTCATATTGATTCTCCTATTCTTAAAACCATTATAAGCAAACTCTATTTTAAAAAGGGCTAGTTTCTAGTAGTATGATCAATCACTAAGCACCCTAGAAAATCTCTTATGCCTGCCTTAATAACTTTATTTTGAACATTGATTTGATGGTGATAAGAAAAGAACAAATAAAAGAATTATGACAAATCTTATTCATAGTTTTTTTTCAAATATAGTTTAAGAGCTAACATCGTGATCAAAGATAATTTTTCATTAAAAGCCCATGGAAATGGCTATCTCACAAAAGAAGATAGAAGCTATATATGAAGTATCAGATGCCTTATAACATGGTTAGAAATCTGATCAATTAAAACTAAGATACGGTATCGAGTGTTGCATAGTGTGGGATTAGAAGGGATATGTACAGTCTAGAGTTGTGATTACACACCTTGCCATTTAACCAGTTTGATATTTAGCAATAATATAAGCCACATTAAAAAAATTTCGTAGTGAAGGATCTGAAATACATAGTCGTGTGCCTTAAAAGAGACGGTCATCTTGGATCTAACAATCAAAATTACTAATTAGTGCATCAAAAAACTCGAGGACTAAAAAAATTGATGAAAGACTTAAAATTTTGGGTAATTATCTTTTATTTGTTTAAATCTAATTGCCTTCACACTCATAGTCTTTAGCTATGTGCAAATCAATTATTGGTGCCAAGCTTATGTGTGACATCAAAGATAGATATTCTTTTGAAAAAAATAAAATCCATTTTGTATTTTATGAGCAAAGTTTCTTGGGAGTATTAAAATATTTATAAGATTCATGACCATAGTACAGGTTAAACTTCTATGAAATGAGATAATGCCGCTTGTAAATGTTATTTGAATGATGAAAAAAAATCATAGTCATATATAAAGTATTTATGACATGCATTATTTAATTTCTTACTAAAAAACAATTATATGGCAGTTTTGCTTGAGGGCTCCTCTAATTTTAAATCCAGAAACATCAAAAGATCCACTATATCAAAATCTAGTAATTTTAACACTAATAAACTTGTCAAAAATTCCTTAAATTTAGAAAAAATGCTAACAATTGTCTTTGACCTACGAAACTCAACTTTTTTTTTTCTTATAATAGTATAAAATTCATGCATAAACCTGTGACAAAATATATCAAATCCATGAAAAACACAAGTAACATGAAGTTTGGTTGGAATAGGTTGGACTTGATTTTCTTCAAATCAACATCATTAGAAATGTTGAATCCTAAAAAGATCACTGAAGTAATCATGAATAAGCATTTTCTTAGATGAATATAGAGTTTTTCCTGGTAAAACACCTCGAAAGCTTGTCTTAAGTGATGCTCCTGATTGATCTTGTTTTGAGTAAGAAATAAAATATCATTGAAGTACACGATCAAGAAATTTCCAACAAAGGAATAAAAGATACAAGTCATCACTCACATGAATGTGCTCTATGCATTAAGCCAATTTTTATTTTAAAGGATACTTTGCATTCATCGCCTTCTTTTTTATGGATTTGATAATATCCACTCAAAGAATTCTTCGAGGAGGAAATTATTGCATCAACCACCATACCTTGCATGTTATTGAGGTATGGATAACATATACTTAATAGTGATTTTTTAAACGGCTTAACTATCCATGCACGTAGTGCAAGTACCTTCCTTGTTTGGGTACGAAGAGTAAATAGTATGCATCAAGATAAACTCCCCAAAATAAAATCTCTCAAGAATAAATAACCACACTACCATTTGAGATTGACATGTTCATTTAAATTCATATACTAGTGCGCAAATTATAATGTAACAATCCAAGTATCTACTATAGCACATTTGATGATCCTCAATAGAAAAAACTGACATAGAAATTCCTACTCATACACAGATAAAAGCTCACACATCTCAAATGGTAACAATTTGGTAAGAGATTTACTGGTAGAAGTTAAGACAACTAGGACAAAAAAAAAATGTTCCCATTAACCTATTAAAATTAACATTTACTGAGGGGTCATTTCGTATCACTTTTATATTTTATTTTATGTTTTTTTTTTTTTTTTGTCTACGTTTTGTTTTGAAATTATTTAATATATTTGATTAAGAAATCATTATTTTTTTAAAACACCCAAAAAAAATATTTTGAGTGTTTTCAAAAACATGTTTTTTTTAACCAAAAAATATATATGTTAAAAACACATTAAGCAAATATATTTAAAAAAAAATAAAAAAAAACAAAGTTAATCCAAAACAAGCCTCAAATCTACTAAATGATTTACTTTTATAAGAGTACAAGGATCTTGAGGTTTTTGTTCAGCAACTCCTTCCATTCAACATAATTTTGCATAGTTTGCTTATCACATAACCTTAATGGCATATATGTTTGAATATTGATAATTTATGACAACTAAGAAACCATTTGGTGTCATTAATTTTAATTTTATTTTGTATATGCTTTAATTTTAAACAAAACATATTTTCTATATGTGATTTAAGACATTATTGTTTTGATTAAGATATGATTGTTTTAATTAAAATATTTTTATTATTTAAAACTCTCAAAATATCTAAATATTATTTTGAGCGGCTTCAAAAAAAATGTTAATTTCTCTTGAAAAATAAGTAATAAAAATATATAAAATGCACCAAATAAATATGTTTCTAAAAATAAAAGAAAAAATAAAATTAATCGCAAATAATCCCTAAGTTATTTGTTTGTGGAGATTGCTAAAAAGAGTGCCAAATTTTTTTATGGTCATTGTTGACAACAATGATGTTAGAAATCTTTTTGGTGATATTTAACAATGACAATAATAATAGCAACCTACATTGAAAGTTAAGAAAATAAAATTCTCATAATTAAAAATTATTTTGAACATTAAAATATTCATTTAATTTTAAAATAAAAAATATATAAAATATACATTAAATAAATTTTAAAATAAAAGTTACATAAAATAATCTTGAACAAATCCTTTTTAGGACTTGTTTGAGAAGAATTTTATCTTTAATTTTTATTTTTAATTTTCCTTTTATTTTTAAAAATGTTTATCAAATATTTTTTTATATTTTTTTTCTAAAAATATTTTTTAGATATTTTAAGTGCAACAACAACAACAACAACAAAGTCTTAATCCCACTATGTGGGGTCAACTACATGAATCCTTTTTCTCCATTGCGTCCTATTTAGTGTCATATTTTCATTTAGTTCTAGTAAATTAAGATCATTTTTAATACAATAAGCCCAAGTCTTCCCAGGTCTACCTCTGCCTTTCTTAACACAAGTCAAATCTAAAACATGTACTCTCCTAATCGGATCATCAGATGATCGACATTTAATGTGACCAAACCATCTAAGACGATTTTCTCTAATTTTGTCCGTTTTAGATGTTTCAAGTATTTTTTAAAGATTCATATCTTGATCAATCATATCAAATCAAAACATAAAGAAAACAAATTAAAGATTTAAAATAGAAAAAAAAAAAGGAAACAAAAAACTTAGTGATCCCAAATAACTCAATAAAATTGATTAGGGTGGCCAAGAGTAGTGTGTACAAGAACAAGACTAAATTGCACTTATTATATCTGATTGGGAAGTTAAAAAAGAGAACTAATTGTGACTCATAAGTCGGCTATAAATTGCAATTAATACAAGCACTTCACTCAAATTAAAATGAACTAACAATGCATGACATAACTTAGGTATAACAGAAAATCAGGATAGCTCATTGAGCAAAATACCCTGTCAGATTATAGCCTTAAAACTAAAAATCAACAAAAGATAATATTATTTTTCCATTCAAAAATAGAACTGAAGCCAATACATCAAACATTCCTGGAAATTTCCTGCTTACATATGGTAAAAGAACCCAAAATTCCTTATTAAATGACCTACAATCTAAATCATAATAGCCCAAAAACTTAGGAGCTCAGGTAGCTTGCTGAAAATATCCAAGCTCCTAATACAAAATTAATATAAGAAAACGTATTTTTTGTCAATTCTTTAAAACTTACCACACTGAACAGAGTCGATGGATGCTGCGTGAGCTCAAAATTGCCATTTTTGCCTATCTGCAATCTCTTCATCATTCTCAACCTGACAAGTTTCCAATTAAAAGCACAGCCTTCATAGAACTTCTATACATTACTGAATAAAAACTAGCACTTTACAAGGAGTAAAACTGCGAGAGAAATTGAAGTGAAGAGCTGTTGGATCGGTCAAATAACCCAAAGCACATACCTCGATGAGTACTCTTCCTTTTCTTTTGGATTTTGAATTAGTGACAGTTTGATCGGCCTTTACAGAATCAGAACTAAATCCTCTTTGCTTTTTCTTTGGCCGATCAGCATCCATCCCTTCAATAGCTTTATTTGTATCATCTGTACGGAATTAAATGATAATTTATTACAAATGATGAGAGCGACGAAAAAATAATTGATAGTTCTATATGACCGGTAATCACTTCAATTTTCAATTCTTCTCGTCTCAAACGATATTAGTTAAAGTTTGAGAACAAATTAAATTTGCGCCAAGTAGGTATCTTTTTACTTAAATTTGAGCCAAGTAGATATCTTTTTACCTTGTTCATCATCTGCAGAGTTATCTTCCTCTGCAAAACTGCCGAAATCTTCCATATCCGCTTCATCTTCAAGGTCTTCATAACCTTCGACATATTCTATTTCAGGTTCCTGAATGAACGGAGATGCCAATTTAAACTTAGTAAAGCATGGGATGAACATTCATAGGTATGTGTTTTTGCACTAATTTTAGTTAAGATTTAAAATTAAAAAAAAAAACAGACACTAAGATAAAATAAAATTATAAACTTACTAAAATTCATCTGTGGTGTCAATAGAACGTGAAGGAATTGCTTGTAAAATGCAGCAGCATAACTCAATAAATATATGCGCTATTTGATGCAAAAAAATACATATATTTTATTTTCGGTGCTTCAGCAAAGATGGGAAAATGGATGTTTTTCTTTTTTTAATCATAGCATAAAAAAAGAATATGCTAATTACACTAAGAATAAGGTTGCAAGCATACTTCCTCCTCTTCCTCTTCCACAGCAGCCTGTAGACCTTCCATTTCAAGGACATTGTTGTAAGCCTCAACTGGGTAATTATAAATATCACCATAAACACCTTTTTTTAAGCGCTCTAGCAACTCTTTCTCAATACTCTGTAGCAAAATTAACATTTCATTTAAAAACAAAATGCGGATAGAGCAACGCAACTATGCATATGAAGAAACAAAAAGTTCAATGAATAAAGTAACCTTGTCAAGCAAAGCAGCTCTTTCAGCCTTTTCTTCCCTTCTAGCTTCTCTCTTTTTCTCTTTCCTCGGTACTGTCATAATTTTCTCCCTGCAAAACAGGACGATCATGTTTATAAGGGAAGATCAACAATGTATGTGTGTGTGTATTCTACTTACAAGTCCTCTAACATGTGAGCTGATAATTAATTGAATAATGACTTTACTATGTATTTTAAATAATGTAATGATAGACTAATTGCAAAATACCTCATAATTAGCTTAATAAATAATGTCTTCTAATGATTTATCGTAAATATCATAACTTAAAGCATGCCAGCTATTTAATACCTCGATCATGGATTCAGTAATCCATCTTCTATATGTGACCAATCCATCCGAGCGAAATAGCAAATTAATGATGTTGAAATTAATCAAACCTCTAATACCCAAATCTTTTAATTGGATGAAAATTGATTACAAATCACAGAAATGATCTTTACAATTAAAGCAAAAAATCTTTCGAGCATAGAGCATTAGAATTACAAAATACAGATTTTTTTACTCGTAGTTGCAACAAAACAGCCCTGATAGCTCATTAAAAAAATGAAACTTAAGAAAATTATGATGAAACGTCCTTGAAATTTGATGATGTATAATAAAGCCAAACAAATGACCAAAAATTAACATAAATAAAAATTACCACCATTACTAACTTCTTAAAAGAGAAATACACATTTTTATGAATAGGTTTATAGCACCAAAGTGTTATTAGTGTAAATAAAAAAAAATTATGTGTTAGATATGTAAATATATAAGATTTGTGTGGTAACCATGTAAATTTTCTGTATTAAAATTGTTTAAGTCATTTGAAAAAAAAGGGAGGCCATATTTCTTAGTGACCACAAACACGTTAGCATTTGGCATAATCATTGTGCTATCCTAGGGATATCAACTTCAGCGTAACAGTCTCCTTAATTTCAAAGTAATATTTCATCAATGCTTGTTGACAAAATCTGACAGATACAGAAGTTGAAAGAGCTAAACACTTAGTCAATGGTTGTGAAATATGGTAAGCAGAAGTAACAGAAGCGGTTCAATTGTTGGCCAAAAAATTTCATAGCGCTGGATCATCAGCAGAAAGGGTTTAACATAGAAGTTCTGCTTAGCTAGCTTGATGTATAGACCTTCGATCTCAATTATAAATTCTCTTAATATTACCAGTATAAACGTTGGAAATAAAAAAATCCAAAAGAGAAAGTATACCTTCAATTTACTCAATAAAATATCATGCCATTAAACAGTAATTTAGGTTTTTTAGCCATCTTCTCTTTCAAAACTGCATGAATAGTATTAAAAGCATTCGCAATTATCAATAGAAACGAATATTGTACCGGATTCATGCAGCCAAGATTTGGTGCTTGGGATAAGGCTAATGATGAATGGCTACTATAGCTTAGACTACTAAATTAACATTGTTTAACAAGGCGTTCAAGGCTTACCACTCAAGGCGCGTCTCATCCTAAGGGCACAAAAAATCCTCAAGGCAGCCTCAATAGCACAGCGAGGCTTGCGCTTTTTTCATCTAAGACATACGCTCGAAGCATTTGAAGCAGCACCTCAATCAAATTATGAAAAAAATATTATATTATGTGTTATATTATATTATTTTATTTTATTTTATAGTATACTATATATTTGATACAATGCTTCAAAAAGGTCAAATGATGATTAAAGTATGATTACTTAATTATATTATTAATTTATTAATTTATTTTGAATTATATTGGATATTAAATTAATTGATAATAAGAAGAAAATTATAGTTTATAAATATCATTTTAAAGTTGTAAATGAGATGAATTAGAAGATAATAAATATGATGATTCTTTTGTAAAAGATAAAAACAATGATGAGACCACTATGAATCCTGAACCTCATAGAATATTTAAATTTTAAGTAAATACTTACCTAGAATCATAATTTGATCTTCACTTTTATATCAATATTTAAATTTAAAATTTATGATTTATATCTTTACGATAATAAATTAAATCAATATAACAATGGTTTGTCATATTTAGGAATTATTTTCAAATTTATGCAATCTTTTTTTTCTTAAGGCTAGGCCTCAATCCGCCACGAGGCTTACGCCTTACCTCACTTAAGACAAAACGCCTCATTTCCCGGTTTTGCCTTTTAAACTTTGATAACGAATATTGATTTCGGAGTGGAAAAGACTTATTGTGATGAGCTTACTTTAAATGGTTATGATCTTACTTTGATGTTAGCAATTTAGCGTGGTACTTTTTAACTTCATACTTTTAATTAATTAAATATCTAATTATGAGGCTTGCCTAACCTCATAAATAGAAAACCCCTAAATACCCAATTGTGCAATTTTAAATAGTATCTCAAATGACACCACTAAGATAAAAAAAAAACCATTTATAGTCCAATAATAAAGACGAATAGCCAATCAAAGGTTTGCTGATAAAAAACTAGAAGAATGAACAATAAATTGCTGGATCGGAATTTAAATTATAGTGGAGGAATAATGACTTTAAAATTAGTTTTTGATATATTTACATTTGAATTTAAATTCTAAATTAGGATAGCTCTAATGTGACTATCTTCAAATTTGACAGATTTTTTTTCTAATTTGTTATTTGAAGATATAGTTGTTAATATTGTAGATTTTGTGTAGGAATTAGATCGCTTCTATTTACCAGTTAATTTAGAATGAATAAGATTTTTTCCGTTTTTGAATTACTTCCTGGTATAATTGCCATGTGTGTTTTCTTGCAATACATAGCCACCGACCTTGTAAACAACAGACTAGGTTGTTGGAAAGTGCTGAGTCCAACATCACAGGGATAAAACATCAAAAAACTGCTTATTTTACCACACAACTAACCTATTTCTGTTGATTTTATTTGGCCTTCCAAGAGAAGGAACAAAAAACCAGTTGTCCAGCGCAGAGTTTGAAAACTTAGTTTTCCCGTTATCCACAACAAAGAAGAATCCAAATCAGAGAGAAAACAATCTACGATGAGACGCACTAACCTATAATTCATTGAGATCGTTAGAATTCTAGAAATTTTCCTAAGACCACTTTTGAATCCATTCTACTCTCTTATCATGGACTTCATCATAAGGTTAAAATGTTTACTTCAGATTAAGTTGAAAAAAATAAATAATAAATGACAAGGAACAAGAGAATCTCTTTTTATATTAGATTTTACATCTAAAAATCGAAGAATTAAAATAAACAGTACTAAAAATAAGTCATCTCCTGAAATAGTTAATTAATTCATGAGACTAATAGAACAAAAGTAAATAATGGAGTGGATGAAAATGCACCCTATTATGACATCAAAACCTAAATATCCTACCCACATTCTTCCTTCTATTCAATAACAAATGCTCTCAAGCAAATGTTGGCGATCTGGAAGATGATTATAAGAATGATGATGATAACTGTGACAAACTAAGGGAAAATATAGAACATTTAAAGTGGAAGCCAAAGTGGATATTAAATTATGACGGAGCAGTAGATGTGTTTTCCAGTTTAAACTGAGACCATACTACTGATTGATGAAACTTCAACTTGAAAATTATTCATCACCAAGCAAAAATAACCTGGGGCAATCCAAGTAACTAACCCATCAAGAGTTCTATCAAATAGATTATAATTGAGATAGGTGAAAATTATAATTTTAACTTTTAATGATGTATTTATTTTTATAACCTGATATAATTTCAAGCTTGTTCCATAATATTATTTTTATTATAATAATTTTTTTTAAGATATATAGAGATTTCCTAGCCAACATTGTGATAAATGTCATCATATTTTGAAGTGTTACATTAATGATACTAATTGAAATTGATGAAAACTTAAATTTTGTTAAGCATGAAAAATTCTTATTTTAATTGTTTAATTTATATCATCATAATACTTTAATTATGTGAAACAAAAAAGAAACAGGCTTCACTTTCCCGTTTAAAATTTATGTTTCATTAGGTCAAATTCTTTTTTTCCAGCTATTGCTTTTTTAAAATACCAGACGCCTCAAGAAAGAGTTCTTTATTTTTTTTTATTTTTTTTTTTCATTTTAGTGCAAAAATTAGGTTGAACGATATATCCCATTCCAATCGTTAACCTTTACGTTGAATTCAGATGGATGCAAAATGAGAATCACCAATAATGACGCTTCAAGTTTGCAATAGCTAATGATTATGGTATAAAAAAATGAGTTGAGGTGTAAGTTTCAAAACACGCCTCACAAGGAGGTACACGAAAAGTGCCTCAGCACATACACCTCTTTGCTCAAGTGAGGTTAACAGTATTCCTAAATGAGTTGCCTGCCTCCAAGCTTTATGTCTCGAGGCATTTTAGGTGAGTACCGCAACTTAATGAAGATCTAGCTCATCAAGAAGGCACAAGGATTATACTTAAAGAAGTCCACAAAGTAAGAAATACACCCCATCTCCAACACATCCTATCAAATCTATTGAAGTATTAAAACTCCATAATCACGATCAACTCTACCAAGGTAAAGACAGATCGAGTGGTGAAGATCACAAATGGTTACATTAATAAAAAATAAATTAAATTAAATTAAATTAAAATAAAAAGAAATAAAAAAGAAGAGACAATTACATACAGACAACCTGAAACCTGCTATTTACAAATCAAACACCCTCTTTTATCCATTTTTCAAATTCTCACTCAAATATCAAAATTCAGGTAAAACCCCAACCCATATTTTTTATTTCTATCAAATTCTCAATAATTTGATTGTGGTTCGGCAGTACAAAATATCACCTGAGTGGTTAATTTGCAAATATCAATGTTTTGAGTGTTCTGTATATAATTATCCAAAAAAAACAAAGAGCTACATTAAAGGAAACTTCAAGCTACCCAAACATATTCAAAATAAAAAATGTATGTTCAAAAAGCATAGAAATAAGATTATTCACAAGTGAAGAAAATGGCCATCTTACTAATTCAAGCAAGAAAAAGAAAAGAAATTGGTGCATGAATAGTTTTTGCAAGGGCGAAAAATAAGATATTACCACAGAAACAAGTCAACCAAACGGTGCATCTAAAATATAAATTTGGGCATTTCAGAAGCAAATTCTGAGTAAAAGAGGTGACCATAATCCAAGAGATTCTTTAAGATGAAATGCTATCCAAGCTTCGTGAAAAAAAATAAAAATAAATAACAAAAAAACCTCTCAAATTCAAATTTTTAAAAGACTTTTCTAAGATCTCAAAACTTCTTGAAGATCATTTGCCAAGCAATGCTAAGAGGTACATGAAGAAAGCTAAGAAAATAGTTTTAATATCTAGAAGTCATAGGAGAAAATCCTCGAAAACGGAGAAACCAATGATCTATAATAACTAATATTTTAAATAATAATACTATATTGAATAGGCACTTAAGGGATAAGTGTCTCTACAGGTTCGCATTTAACAGTCCCATGGCCCATCGAATCAATCAAAACAGAACGAGTGAGAGCAAAAGCCGCGACAACGACAAATAGAACATAGAGCGAGAATGAAGAAACAGAAGTGGAAGAAGATTGCGTACATCTCATACCATAATATCGACACTGCATTGGGGTGAGAGAAGGCAATCAACATTACTTACCATTGATTGATGTGTCTAGGGAAAGAAGACAGTCACCACTTGTTGTTGTTTCGAATGAGAGTGTTCGAAGTCGGCATGGGAGATAAGCACGAAGGTTGTTGTTTTGTGTTGGCTCGTGAGAAAGAACCTGAAGGACTTACAAGCCGCTGTGGTGTGAAAGGAAACTTTGTGTCCTAGCCAATCTAAAGAGAACTCGTAGGAGAAAGAAGTGTGTGGTTTTGAAGAAAAAGATTAACGTTATGGTGAAATTAAAAAATAAACTTTTTATAGGTCACTTAAAGATTAAGGTAAGTAATTATATTTCTGAATTTCAAGAATTTTCATTATTTATTGACGTATGTTTGATTTCATTTACGATCAATTCCAGTGAGATTTAGATTATAACGGATTTTCTATATTGTTAAATAAGAAAATATGCATACTAAATAGATACATGATGAATTTATAATAAATTTATTTGATTATTGAATGACATTTAAATTTGAGTTGAAGATACAAATATATTAAGTTATTAAGAATTAAGTAGAAATGCAAACAACATATCATTACATAAAATTTAGTAAACAGTTATGTACAACCACTTGCATAATGATTTATCTATGAAGTTATTAGACTAGTGTATATCATTTTGATTCTAGTAAACATGTATTTTTTCATAAGTAGATGAATGCATAAGAAAAGAATGTGTGATATGAAATAATAAAAATAAATATGAATGCTTATATGAGTATGTTAAAAGAAGTTCATCCACTTATGATACAAACACGGAACATCGATGTAGTTGAGCGTGTAGTTGTTTTTCTCACTCTGGAAAATTGTAATATAATCACTAACTGTTGTGCCTACAAAAGAGTATCAGTCAGGGCTGAGCAGACAGAGCTTACCACCCTAGAAATTTATGATGTTTAGATAGCTAAATGTCGTGCAAGCAGAATAATACCACTCGGGGGCAAGTAAGGCCTTTCAACTTTATGCAATTGTGAGATTTGAATTGTTAACCGCTATGCCGATAGGATAATATCAGTCAGGGGTGTGTTAGGTTGTTTTGATGATGATCCTTAGACAAACAGATGTATATGTTAAGAGTTTTAAATAAAAGTGAAGTTAAAGTTAATGCATATAAAAATTTTGGAGTATTTTCATTGAATAAAGTTCATGATACATGCATTAACATATTATAAAATTTCATATAGAAATATGAAAGATCAACATATTATAAGATTTTTTTTATAGAAATATGAAAGACCAGAATACATATTGTTTTCTTTTTCTTGGGTTACTGTAATTTAAAAATGTAATTACTCTTGGGTTAAATTTAGATAACTCATTCTAATGTTTTAATATTTTTTTTAGGTTTTAAGATTTTAAATAAGATGAATAGAAGAGTAGCTAATATGTAGATGAGGTAAGAGAAAAACCGGAAAGGTAAAAATATTAACTGTTACAAAATTCATATCACAAACAGATTAATATTAAAATATTCGTACAAGAGTCATTAAAGAAAGCAATTTAAATAACAAGTAGGAGCTTTTTTTAGTTTTCCGATTTTTATTCTCGTCTCCTATACATAGTAGCTCATCTTTTATTCATCTTATTCAAAATTTTAAAACCTTAAAAAAATATTATAATATAATGAGTTATCTAAAAAAAACCTAGGACTAATCAAACTTCAAAACTAACCTAAAAAATAATATGCATGCTTATCTTTCATGTTTCTATAAGAAATTTTATAATATACTGGCCTTTTATACTTCTATAAGCAATCATATAATATGTTAGTGCATGTATCATGATCTTTACTCAATGAAAATATTGTAAACTTCTATATGCATTTACTTTAACTTTATTTTTACTTTACACTCTTAGCAGGCACATGTCTGTTTAAGAATCATTATCAAAATAACCTAATATACCAATGGTCGATATTATCTCATTGACCCCGCAGTTAGCGATCTAAATATAATAAGTGTCTGAGGTGGAACGACTCTTATCTGCCCATGCCAATATTATTCCTTGGGCACACCAGTTAGCGATCTAAACATCATAATTATCCATCGTGGAAAGTTTTGTCTACTCGCCCCTGACCAATATTCTCCCGTCGACACAACGGTTAACGATTACATCACAATTAATTGAGGTAATAGAAAAACTACATGCGCAGGTACACTAATGCCTCCTATGTGTACCATAAATGGGTGAACTCCTCTTAGGATGCACATACAAGCGTTCGAATTTACCTTTATTATTTCATATTATGCATTCTCTTCTTATGCATTCATTTACTTGTGAAAAAATGTATGTTTACTATAATCAAAATGACATGCACTAGTCTAATAACTTCATAGATAAAATCATTATACAAGTGATTGTACAGGACTGTTTATAAAATATTATGTAATATGTTATCTACATTTCTACTTAAATCTAATAACGTCATATATACGTACCTCTATTATAATTTAAATGACATTCAATAATCAATAATTTTATAAGAAATTCATTATGTATCTATTTAATAGGCATATTTTCCTATTTAATAATATGAAGAATAAGTTATATAGTCTAAATCTCACAGGAACAGATTACAAATGAAATCAAACATACATCAACAAATGATAAAAATTACTGAAATTTAGAAATATAATTACTCACATTAATCTTTAAGTGACCTCTGAAAAAGTTTACTTCACAATATCGCTAATTTTTTTCTTCAAAGTCACACTTTCTTCCTCCTCCGACTTCTTCACCTTCAATCGGCTAGTACACGAGGTTTCCTCTCAAACTGCAGCAGCTCGTAATTCCTTAAGGTTCTTCCTTCTCGTGAGCCAACACAAAGCAACGACTCTCATGCTCATCTCCCACACCGGCTTTGACATCCTCAGATGAAACAATGGCAAGTGGCAACTTGTTCTTTCCCTAGAAACACAAATCAAAGAAAAGTAATGTCGATTGTCTTCCCTCACTCCAATGCAGCATCGACAATAACATATGAAATGTATGCAACTTTCTTTTATTTCTTCCTTCTCTCTCTCTGTTCTCTATCATTCTCTCGGATTTTTCTCTCTTTCTGTTTAGATTGATTCGAATGGGCCATGTGACTCTTAGAGGCAAACTTGTAGAGACACTTATCCCTTTAGCGTCTATTCAATTCTATTAATAATAATGATACTAATAATAATAATAATAGTAATATTATTATTATTATTAGAATTTCAATTATTAAAATCTACCCTGCTTATAAAATTTCATCCTCAAAATTCATGAACTTACACAAGCTAATTAATATACAGATGAAACATGAACTACTTAAAAATTATCCAAAAAAATTTCATTTTTGTTAAATGATAACAAAAATAGATGTGATAAATCCTTTATCACAGATAATGCTATTCAATTAAACAATCCAAAAACAAAAGAATCATAACAATATAACTAACACAATACCCAACTTCTGAAATCAAAGTACAAAAAAATATTCTACACTAGAAAACTAAAGATAACATAACACCCAAATGAAAAATTACTCCATCAAACTCTACTAGCTTCTACATCAGCAACATGTTCTTCACTGTTCTGATGAGCTAAATAATAGACTCTTGGTTGAATGTTCTGTCTTGGTTGCTCCTTCCGAGTTACAATATCAGTTTCTATCATTATCTGTTAACCACTTCTAAAAGTAGATCCCTCTTGAAAATCTCTGAGCAAAATCCCTAACTGAGTTAGCATCTAATGTGAATTTTTGAACAAAATTGGGATTATTTCTTATCTGATGTTCAGGCTATCGGCATAAGTAACACAACTTCAAATCAAATAAACATTCACCACGATGTTGCTTCCTACACATAACATAGTGCCCTATAATGCTGTTGTCATCTTGGCTAATTACTCCATCAGCATACGACTTTATCTTTTTCTTGTTAAACTCTCAAGAATGAATTGTTTGTCCCGTTGTCAGCCAGGAGACAGATGCAAGAAAAATTCATTAGGTTGGTACAGGAAGATCGATCATTTATCCAGCATGAAGCGAAGTTTACTATACTGTCGAGATATGCACCACAGCTTGTTCCAAACACAGAAGAGAAAAGTCACAGGATCGTTTGATCTTGTCTTTTTTAAAGCTAAACCCCAGGTCAGGTCATAATATAATCTGGTATCAGATCATGAAAGGGATAACCAACCATCCATATCAAAGAAGTTCATAAGATAAAACTACCCTTGCAATAGGCATATCAAATTGCAAAGGGATCAAAAGATCAAGTTGATGATTCTAATGTCTTGATAGAGATTGTCAATAATGGTAATTCTCACACTGATAATCCAAAATCACACCATTGAAAAAAAAAAGCAACATAAAAAGTTCATACATGAAGACAGATTGTCAGTCAGAGGATTGGTAACCAAAATTGAGAGGTAGGAATTTTTAATGCAACTTAAAATAGGATAATTTTTTTAATTTACTTTGGATAAGATTGATTTATATTTGGAATTCTCAAGTAGCATAATTTTGTTGTTGTGGCCTTTAAATGACCTTTTTTAAAGTCAAAATTTATTAATAAGATATTGGCATTGAGTACAACAAAGGCACCTATCAAAAAAAGCCATAGAAGAAAGAAAAACACAACAAAGAAAACATATGAAGTATTCATTTCGATAGTCTACTTGATGAATTGATTAACACTAATGTGGAAGTATGAACAAGAATATCAACCACTATCATCAAAAGAGAATATGATTCTAGAATTAATAAAGGGGAGCCTTCCACCAAATAAATAAGGGGTTCATATAACTAACAAGTGGAAGGTCCTACGCCTGAAATTTGGGATACCTCAACTACAAAAGACGTCAAATATTCACATAATTTGTGCCTAAAGATATCACAAGAGCAGCAAAATGAAGGAATGTTTTCAAACCCATATCAAAACAAAATACTCACACTTTACGTATACTTGTTAAAAAGAGTTGTAATATTAAATTTCACTAAGACTCTAGTCATATAAGGGCCAAAAAAAATAAGCTATCGCAGCATCCATTCTCAAAGATTTTTCACGAGTAAATGTTTAAGAGAATGTGATTGACTGACTGAAGTAGTACAGACAAAAAAAAAATGAAATTATAAGAGTAACAAAAAGCTCCACAGAACAACTAAAGTGGGAGAAGTCATTTTAACATGTGTATCAAGAGGCGACAGACATAATATAAGCAACTTGAGAAGAGCCTAAAGTAATTTATTTCTAAAAAAACCTTGTGATGTACTGAGAGACAATGAGCCCAATGAAAAAGTCACCTATCAATTGAAAATTAACATGAATTTGTGAATTACCTCTATACTAGGATGAAAAATAGATAACATACCAAAAATGAGGGCGATAGATCTAGTGAGTATAGAAATCTTTTCATCAAAAGAAAGGAGAGCAGACTTGTCTGAAAAAATAAAAATTGTTTTATGTTGTTGAGTTATTGAATTCAGGTGAAAAAAAAGTGAATAATTATTGAATTCAGGTGAAAAAAAAAGTGAATAATTATCGAGTGAAGAAACGAAAACATCTGCAACAGTTAAACCACAAATAATATATGAAAATGAGTGTAGTGCTTGAGGCAAAGGAGGCACAATCACAGGGGGCAAGAAAGGAGGTGACAGCCTCCAAAGGAGACCAACCAAGTCCCTGAGAGAAGTCCTTGCAAGAGGAGTTGGGAATCAAAGAGATTAATTAAACAGGAAATGTTAAAGATCCCTTAACAGTGATCAATGAAAGAGAAATAGCAATGCAAAAAACACAAGATGAACAAAAATCTATTATGGTCAGAGAGTAAAGAAAATGGTGAAATAGTGTATTCCTAGTTGCCAAATGTACCGAAAGCGGACAAGAAGTGGATGCAATGAAGTGGCATCAATGTTAAAGATGGCCAATGGAACGATCGGGCAACACAAAGCAAGAAAGCCCTGGTCATAGGAAAGAATGCAAGTGCCCAACAAATGAGACCCAAAGCAAAAGTAGACATTCACACGAGTATATTGCATCCATAAAAGACAGAAGCTTGAAGGTCATGTGAGACAACCGCGCAAAAAGTGATTGATGTGGCAAGCAGCAACAAAACTAAGAGATGCAGAACTCTGGGCTTGCAAGACAAACTAGCAAGACGGGGGTGGCTTCTGCAGAAATAGAGAGAGTGGGCTAAGGACTTTGGCCATCTTTAATTTTGATGTAATCTAATTTTTCATTTGTGAATAAAGTTGCTTATAGTGTGGTGTTTTTCATGAATTAGTTCTCTTGTATGATGGAGTCAATTAAGATGGACAGGAAAGCAAGTTAATAATTATTTTATGTTGGAATTGCCTATAAAAGAGCTAATTCGCTGTCATAGAATTCAATCAATCTCTCCCATGCCTTTCTTCCACTCTTCCTCTCATTTGACCATCAGTCCCACTTGGGCTTCTGAAACTGTCACAAACCTTCAGTTTTAACACTTATTGTGCCAGCCACAGTCCAGCTCCAGTTTAGCAACCAATTTCATTTTCCCCTTGCTACCACCATCCGACAGCTACTTCAAAGAGCTTTCCAAAGTCTTGCCGCTTCACGAGCAGCCACCAACCTTGTAAATAGAAGATTTGGTTGCTGGAATTGCTGATTCTAGCAATTCAGATACAACATACCAAGGGCATCTTGCACCACGCTAGAAATGGTGTAGGTGTAATTATAGATAAGAGTTTGAAAGATAATGTTGTAAAAATTAATAGAGTTGGAGATAGAATTATAGCCCTTAAGATTATCATTGATACTATGATTTTTAATATTATGAGCGTTTTTGTTCCTCAAGTAGGTTTAGATACAGGGTCTAAAGATAAATTTTGGAATGGCTTAGACAACTTAATACAAATGATACCTCTTGAAGAAAAAATTTTATTGGAGGAGATTTCAATGCACATGTCGGTAGAGTGGTAGAAGACTTCAGAAATACTTATGGTGGCTATGGTTTTGGAGTAACTAATGAAGAAGGTAGAGCTATTTTAAATTTTGTTTTAGCATATGATTTTGTTATTATTAATACTTTATTGCAGAAAAGAGATGAGCATTACTTATGAGAGTGGATCTAATAAAACACAATTTGATTATTTTCTTATGAGAAGAAGAAATCGTCGAGATTATAAAGATGGTAAGGTCATTCCTAGTGAGAATTTAAGTACCCAACATTGTTTATTAGTTTTAGATTATAAGATGAAGAGTTGTAAAATAAAAAATACTAGGACTTATCATCGTAGAATTAGATAGGGGAACCTAAAAGACACAAATAAAATTATTTTTTGAGTAAAATTCAAGATTTTAAAATTTAGGATGTTCATGAAGAAGGAAATTTTATGTGGGATAAAGTAACAAATACTATTAAACAAATAGCAAAAGATGTGCTTGAAGAATAAAAAGAAAAAATTTATATAAATAAAAATATTTGGTTGTAGAATAATAATGTGCAAGAAAAGATAAAATATAAGAAGTTATGTTATAAAAATTGGTTTAAATGTAAAAGCTTAGAGTACTGGGAAAAATATCGAACAACTCGCAGGGAGTCTAAAAGAACAATATGTGACGCTAAAAATCCTGTTTTTAATGATATTTATAATAGATTACATACTAAAGAGGGTGAAAATTATATGTATAAACTAGCCAAACAAAGAGAAAAGAAAAGTAAAGATTTAACTCAAGTAAAATGTATTAAAGATGAAAATCAAAAAGTATTTTTCTTAGAAAAAGATATTCAACATAAGTGGGTGAGTTATTTTGATAAACTTTTTAATGAAATTTCTGAAAATACGATCGACCTTAGTGATCTTAATATCGTGAATAATAATAAAACGTTTCATTTTTATCGTCGCATTAGTAAAATAGAAGTTGAGGAGGCTTTAAAGAAAACCAAGGGTGGAAAGTTTGTAGGACCTGATGATATCCCAATTGAAGTGTGGAAATATTTAGGAGATTTGGGAGTTACTTGGCTTACTAAACTCTTTAAAATTATTTTAAAAACAAAAAAGATGCCTAAGATGTGGAGAAAGAGTATTTTGGTCCCCATTTTTAAGAATAAAGGGGATGCACAAGAGTGTGCAAATTATAGAGGAATTAAATTGATGTGTCATACTTTAAAGTTATGGGAAAGGGTAATTGAACATAGGTTAAGACGCATTACAAAGATTTCTCATAATCAATTTGGATTTATGTCGGGCATGTCTACTTTGGAAGCTATACATTTATTGAATTTGATGGAGAAGATCAGAGATAATAAGGAGAATCTACATTTGATTTTTATTAATTTATAAAAAGCTTACGATAAGGTTCCAAGAGATATCCTTTGGAGAGTTCTTGAGAAGAAAGGTGTTGATATGACTTATATTCAAGTTATTTAAGATATGTATATTAGAGTTATTGCTTGTGTTCAAACTGAAGGAGGATTGACCAAATATTTTCCTATTTCTTTTGGATTACATCAGGGATCTGTTTTAAGCTCATATCTTTTTTGCTTTAGTTATGGATGGTCTTACTGAACATCTACAAGAGGATATACCTTGGTGTATGCTTTTTGCTGATGATATCCTTCTCATGGATAAAACGAGAGAAAGAGCCCAGGAAAGACTTGAGTTATGGAGGTCTACATTGGAGTCTAAAGGCCTTCATTTAAGTAGAACTAAAACTGAATACATGGAATGTAATTTTAGTAGTAGTAGCTCTAGTGGCAGAAATGTGACTTTGGGTGATCAAATTATTAAAAGGTGTGAACAATTTAGATATCTTGGGTCCGTTGTTCAAAGCGACGGCGATATAGATGGAGATGTTAATAGTAGAATTCAAGTTGGTTGGTTGAAGTGGAGGAATGCTTTGGGCCTTTTGTGTGATAGAAAAGTACCGCTTAGACTGAAAGGAAAATTTTATAAGACGGTGGTGAGACCTGCAATGCTGTATGGCGCTGCATGTTGGCCTTTAAAAGAGAAACATAATAATAAGTTAAGTGTTGTCGAGATGACAATGATTAGGTGGATGAGTGGCTTTACACTTAGAGACAAAATGCGAAATGAATATATCCATGATAGGGTTGGTGTACTTCATGCGAAAGACAAAATTAGAGAAAGTCGTCTTAGATGGTTTGGTCACATTAAACGTCGACCATCTGATGATCCAATTAGGAGAGTAGATCTTTTAAAATCGACTTGTGTTAAGAAAGGCAGAGGTAGGCCTAGGAAGATTTGAGCTTATTGTATAAAGAATGATCTTAATTTACTAGAACTAAATGAAAATATGACACTAAATAGGACGCAATGGAGAAAAAGGATTCATGTAGCCAACCCCACGTAGTGGGATTAAGGCTTTGTTGTTGTTGTTGTTGTTGTTGTTGTTGTTGTTGTTGTTGTATATTTGTCATTTCAGGAGTCAAAAACAGCAAATCAGCAGCTGCTCTCTACAACAAGAGAGATCGGCCGATTTTTCGAAACAAGGAAAAGTCAAAATCAAAAGAACTCATCTACAGCGAGAAACAATACTTGAGGTACCTTCAGTAATTACCTAAATAATTCCTAAAACCTTTCTGCATCGGTTCTAATCTTTTATAGAGGACTTCTCTCATAACAATAAAAAATGGTTGCAAACCACCAAGTATAACTGGGACTAAAAATCAAAAAATAAAAAGAAAAAAATTAAAAGCAATTGTACTTGATCTAATTATTTATTTTGTTGATGTTTTAAAAAACTATAAATTTGTAGGTCTCCATCACTGGCAAAGCCCGTCATAAATTTGAGCAAGCCTGTCCATGATGGACTTAGAGAGCCTCATTAGATTGGCTTAAATGGGATTGTACAGCACATTTAACACCCTTGAATCAAGGAAAAGTGTATTTAATATCTATCAGACATTAGCTATCCAGCATTAGGTAAGTTCCAAAACATTAGTCCCCCCCCTCCCCCAACTGACATGCTAATTTAAATGGATGACATTGTGTGTAAATATTAAATGTCATAAAAATTTCATTCCATATTGAACATCATTTAATAGTAAAGATAATGGACATAGTGGTATACCTCACTTTTAACTGAAGCTTTCTCATGCGTATACGATATTGTGTCATCTTGGTGAGGCGTTGCTTTATTTTGTGTACAAGTAATTTAGGCCAGTATTGCTATCAAAAGCAAAAAAAGCACATATAAAAAACCTTGGAGCAAACCAAGCATGCTTATCATGAACAGATCTGTAATGATGTACCAAATGTTTATCAATAGTCTCCAAAGCCTTCTCATAATTTCTGTGTAGCTTAACTCTTTCCCATAATTTGTTTGGCATATGAGCCCTTTCAATGGTTTTCATGTACAAGTAAAACACCCCTGCAAAAATATAATAAATAAACTATAAGCAACAATAAATTCTTGCAAAATTTTGGCATTGAGCAAAAGACATATACCACGACTGAAAACATTTTCTGAATGTCTTTCCTGCCTCCAAGTCCCACATAAGTGACACATGCAAATCACACTTCAAGCGACATTTTATTTACCGCAACTGCTCTCAACTCTTCAGGACTATACTAAGCATTTAACCCACACAATACCGACCTAAAATCCGTGGCAACTTTTAAATTCTCCATTCAATATTTTTTAAAGCTTCTGACATTTTTTTTTGTTTTAACCATTGTCATTTCTAATTTTCACACAGCAAAAAAACCACAATGCTGCATTTATGTAAGTGCCGTATTCCAAGATCACCAAGTTAAAGGACTTGTTTTACTGGCCTTGTCACCGGTATACAAAAGGAAAGCTTTATAGTCCTTGATAATTACATAAGAAAACAAAAATTATTAAAGATTGCAGACAATTATTGGACGAAAACGAATGCCATTCAATCAAATAATCAGTTGCAATAGAATTTTGGAGGAAGGTTATATCCAAATTAAGGGCTCTTAAAAGGAAGTTTCACAATGCTTTGGAGAAAAGGAAAAATATCTAACCTTCGTAATAGTGCCAAATAAGAGCACAAAATATTGATCAGAACAACCCCCAAAAATATGTAAATAATAATAATAATAATAATAAAGACGGTAGAATAAATGTACATGCTATAAATATTAATTTCTTGAACAGTGTCGCTTTTGAAAGTACAGAATGTTGAATCCTGATATAAAGCACAAGGAAAAAGTAGATGGTATCAAAGCCTTTGAGTTTTACCGTGAATTTAATTAAATTCCAGATCCATGTGCCTCCACCTAGGTTACAAAAGCTAGCTAGCAATGCTCTTAGATGCATTTCAAGAAATTTATTCTTGTGGCTCCACCTAGGTTACAAAAGCTAGCTAGCAATGCTCTTAGATGCATTTCAAGAAATTCAATAGCATAGCTTCACCTAGGTTACAAAAGCTAGCTAGCAATGCTCTTAGATGCATTTCAAGAAATTCAATAGCATAGCTTCACCTAGGTTACAAAAGCTAGCTAGCAATGCTCTTAGATGCATTTCAAGAAATTCAATAGCATAGCTTCACCTAGGTTACAAAAGCTAGCTAGCAATGCTCTTAGATGCATTTCAAGAAATTCAATAGCATAGGACGACATACGAAGATCATCCCAAGCCTACAACTAAACCAAAATCTAGCCATCATGCATTCAATACCATCCAATGCCATCTTTACACCATTGTTATTCTCTTACCAAACTCTAGCCCAGTCTCAAAGGTGTTTACTGTTCCCAGTACAGAAATGCATGCAGGTTACATGAGACCACCATAGCCTAGCACCACCTCTGATCCATGATGTTCATAACCAGATGCTTCAAGACATTTAGATACCCAAGAGAACCACTAAGTTGTTGAGAGAGATCTATCAAATAGCAACAAGTCTTTATCACACTAAGTGTGGTCGGCTACATAAATCTTTATTCTCCATTGTGACAACATCATATTTTCATTTAATTCTAAAAAATTATGATCATTTTTTACACAACATGCCCAAATCTTTTTAGGTCTACCTTTACATTCACTAATATAAGTCAAATCTAAAACATTTACTCCGCTAATTGGATGATCACATGGTCAGCATTTAATGTGACCAAACAATCTAAGGTAACTCTATAATCTTGTATTGATACGTCGATGGCTATCGTAAGGGAATTTTGTCTTTTGTGGGCCTAAGAGCAACTTAAACTTTTATCATTTATTATTGTTTAGTATAAATAGGGCTAATATGTTTAGGGTTAAGGTTATGCATGAGATTGGGGCTTCAAAGGGTAAGAATTTTGAAGAGATTTCCTACCTCTCGAATTGTAGGAATTGAGAAAGATCGTCTATCTCTGGAATTGTAGGAGCTTATCTTTGTATTTTACTTGAGTGTTTGATGTTCTTGCAATAAATATTTGTTTTATCCTAATTTTTACAGAGAATCTTATCAGAGAACTTAAAATATCTCTTCAAGGCAACATTAGTTTGTTTGAAGAAGATGAAGAGAAAAATTGATGCCTTAGTAATGAAGCCTTAAAGTGCTNTGCATTTCAAGAAATTCAATAGCATAGCTTCACCTAGGTTACAAAAGCTAGCTAGCAATGCTCTTAGATGCATTTCAAGAAATTCAATAGCATAGGACGACATACGAAGATCATCCCAAGCCTACAACTAAACCAAAATCTAGCCATCAAGCATTCAATACCATCCAATGCCATCTTTAAACCATTGTTATTCTCTTACCAAACTCTAGCCCAGTCTCAAAGGTGTTTACTGTTCCCAGTACAGAAATGCATGCAGGTTACATGAGACCACCATAGCCTAGCACCACCTCTGATCCATGATGTTCATAACCAGATGCTTCAAGACATTTAGATACCCAAGAGAACCACTAAGTTGTTGAGAGAGATCTATCAAATAGCAACAAGTCTTTATCACACTAAGTGGGACGGCTACATAAATCTTTATTCTCCATTGTGACAACATCATATTTTCATTTAATTCTAAAAAATTATGATCATTTTTTACACAACATGCCCAAATCTTTTTAGGTCTACCTTTACATTTACTAATATAAGTCAAATCTAAAACATTTACTCCGCTAATTGGATGATCACATGGTCAGCATTTAATGTGACCAAACAATCTAAGGTGACTCTATAATCTTGTATTGATACGTCGATGGCTATCGTAAGGGAATTTTGTCTTTTGTGGGCCTAAGAGCAATTTAGACTTTTATCATTTATTATTGTTTAGTATAAATAGGGCTAATATGTTTAGGGTTAAGGTTATGCAAGAGAATGGGGCTTCAAAGGGTAAGAATTTTGAAGAGATTTCCTACCTCTCGAATTGTAGGAATTGGGAAAGATCGTCTATCTCTGGAATTGTAGGAGCTTATCTTTGTATTTTACTTGAGTGTTTGATGTTCTTGCAATAAATATTTGTTTTGCCCTAATTTTTTACAGAGAATCTTAACAGAGAACTTAAAATATCTCTTCAAGGCAACATTAGTTTGTTTGAAGAAGATGAAGAGAAAAATTGATGCCTTAGTAATGAAGCCTTAAAGTGCTTAGGTTGGTCAAAAAAGAACAAGGAAATTTTACTCTATTTTCTCTCCAAGTAATTAGATATGTAAGTGTAAGAACAAGAGAGAAGACGAGACATTTAAGAGAGGAAGAGAGCACTTGAAAATTTTGGCAAAGAACACTTTTTGGAGCAATAAATCATGCTTAAGAAAAAAAGGAGCATTAAAATTGCACGAACGTTAATTAGGAAATTATTTGAAACTCAAATTTGAATTTAAGAGGGAAATAAATATGAAATTAATTTCAATTTCTAAGCCTTGCATTTAATTGATGACATAACTAAATTTCTTTAATTTAAATGAATTAAAACATCCCATCATTAATAAACTAATTTCTTTCATTTAATTAAATTAATTAAATAAAGAAGAAAGAATATAAAGAAGTCATTTAACTTTAAAGATATGAATAATAGAATTTTGAATTTCAACTAATTACATATTTGAAAATGATTTGAATATTTTCAAAAAATTATTTGAAATTCAATATTATAACAGTCATAAATTTCTTTTTAAATAATTTCATTATATTCTTTCTTCAATATTCAATTTAATTGAATTGAATTAAATAAATTAATTTATTAATAATGGCATGGCTTGTGCGTCCCTCTTTTCATCCCTTCCTAAATTTTATTAATTAATTTAATCAACTAATTAAATAATTAAGGCAATATATTAATTGAAGGGAATTATTTAATTGAATTACATGATTTAATTTAATCAAATCAAATATAATCAAGAAAATTATGATTGGGCCGTACCTCTCCCTCTCTCTTAAATCAGTTTAATTGATTTAAACTGAAACAATCTAGTTATCAATTAATTATATAGATAATTCAAAAGTTTAAATTAATTTCATATTTAATTCCCTCTTGAATTCAACTTTGAGCATCAAATAATTTTAAATTAAACTCCCTCCAATTTTAATAATTGAATATGTATTTAAGCGTGCTATTTTGCTCTAAAAAAACTAAATTTTTAAGTTTCATCTCTTCATCACTTGAGAGTATACTCTCCTCTTCTATTTTTACACTCGAAACCCACTTAATTGGTGAGAAAAAAAGAAGAGAATATTTTTTTTTACTTGGTCGCCTAAGCATTTTAAGGCTTCATTACAATGGCATCAAAACTAAAATTCATCATCTTTAAAAAAATCTAATGTTACCTTAAAGATATAGGATATGTTTTTCATTTGAAGTTCTTAAGATTTCTTTTCAATTTTTCTTTTCATGATTTTCAGCGTAACTTCAAATTGATCTTTGGTTCTTTAAATTTGAAAATCTCATCTTCAATGTATTTTAAATTTCATGGATAAATTTTTGTTTAATATTATTTACATAATTCTTTTACTTTTAATTTGCACTTCATTTGAAATATTCTAAATTATAAAAAAGTAGTTATGAGTAAGTTTATCATTTATCATTTTGGCTTTATTAAGGATTGTGCAAGCTTGAAAGTGTGATTCCATTACAGTAACATTTCTTGTTTTATCTTCTATTATGAACTTATGGTGAAACTGTTTATCTTTTGGAGGAAAATATGTTGTTGTTGTACTTGTCCTTGGGAGAAAAGTATATGTGTGTGAATTTTGTCAAAATTTTGTGCTCACCTGTGAAGAGTATTATTTGCGAGGGTTTTGTGATCACCTAAGAATAATACAAGTTTAATGGAAAATCCTAACTAGGGGATCGCTAAACATGGGTGGAACTCGAGAAGCTGAATCACATAAAAAAAGTTTCTTTCGTTATTGCTTTGGTATGCTTTACTTTAATACCTTGGAAAAAAAATAAAATACTTCACAACCTAGGCTTTCTACTAATTAAAATAAAATAAAATTTTAATTTTAAAAAGTTTTTTGATACAATCAATTCACCGCAGGGTGGCATAACAGCCTTCATGATATTCTTGAAAATTTTATTACTTGTATAAAAAATTATATATGTTATTATAATAATTCATTAAAATTAAAAACAAGAGCATGAAATATTGTGTCCTACATTTTTTGCAATTATATTATGTCATCGTGTTTGTATCGTGTCGTGTTCGTTTCCTAGTGTCCATGTTGGTGTTTCATAGGAGCTCAAAAATCTAGCGCATGAGCAACCTAAAGGCAACAACTTATAGGGAAGTACTTCCAGCCTTCAAATGTTTTATCAAGTCAGAAAGCATACATCGATCTGCACATAACAAGAACAAAAAGAAGAAAACTAAAATGAAATTAAATCAACTTTTTAGGAAAATAAAAATCACCAGTCAAGAGGTTTTGTGAATCATTAAGCTATGAGGGTGGTTGCACTTACGCATCAATGCTTATATTTTGGGAAAGAATTCAATTCAAAGAAATGCAATGAGCTTTTTTACATGATACTGGTCACATGTTACAACACATTCATATGCATTGTTGTTCACCGCCAAATGTGGGGGTCTGATATATTCCTTTTACAATGCTCCTCCAGCAAAACATGAAAGCTTCCTTTTACAATACTCCAGCAAAACATGAAAACTTAGCCATACCTAGAACTTTTACTTTTTCCTCAATCCTACAAGCCCATGAAAATCATCGCCTAACTATTATTGGCGTTTAATTCTCTGCATTTTCAGCCAAGCCCATACAAAAGTTTTTATGGTTGTAACATCTATCCAGTTTTTGGCAAGGAAATCTTTTAAGACAAATTATGGAAAAAATTCTCTTCCTACTTTCACTCAGGTAACAACAACTATTTGTGGCAACTTATGCAAGATAAAAAAGCTAAACCAAACACGCCCTTAGTTCCCCAATATTTCCTTGTGCCAGCTAATGCAGAATTTAAGATCAAGAGAAAAATGTATGCTAGGTCAATCTTAAATGAGTTCGAAAAACTTTGAGAAATCTATAGGTAAGTGCTTGATGAGTGGCTGATCATAGTAAAAAAAATATTTAAACTAAAAAGGTTATTCAGACAAAAAAAATGTCTGTTACAAAAGAAGGTATTATCTAAAGATAATTTTTTAGTAGAGAATTACAAAGTTGTGTAATGCTCAGCTTGGCGCCAATGAATCAAAATCATTGATAACAAAATATGTGCTAGTGAAAATGGTAATAAACTAGTAAAAACACATGTAAGAGAAAGTGGCAATAAAATATAAAAGAAAATGAAACCTTACAGGGGAATATGCATAACATTCCATGTAGGAATCAACGTTATCTAGGTCAGAAATGCTAAAAAGGGGATGGTTCCATATGATCCAATGATATGATAAGAGGTGAAACAAAACTTAGTTTCTTGATAACAAAATTTTTTTGAACCTAATATTAGTTAACAACTGGGGCATATTGGCATTTGAAAAAAAAAAAAAAACTTGTAAAAAGAAGTCAAGATGAACAAAAAAATGGGGCAGTGAAATCAAGATGAGCAACAAAATGGTGCAGGAGCTGAAGAGTAGGTTAAAGTCTCCTTGGCCAAGAACAATGGGACTGAAAAAAAGATGAACAGAAGATGATGCATTCAATGTACAAAATCAATACCATGTCAACTATGAAATGCCCTCGTTATTCACAGTTAATGTCAATTAATCAATTAAAATCCATATACAATTCCTTTGTCACATCTCAAAATACTGCACTGATGACCCAACTCTCAAAAAGTACCATGTTTCTAAAAGAACGGAAAAACAGAAAAACCATACTGTATTACATTGTTTATTCTTATGAATAAATCTTCAAGACATTAACATTTATCCAAAATCAAGGATCTAATATTCAATTTATGTTTGAAGATCATCATGTTCTCATTAAATAAAAAATAAAAAAAATAAAAACTAGGCAACATGCTAGAATGAGCTAATGAATTGTTATGGCTGATGAAAAAATAAAACCTAGTAACAAACCTATGTACTTCAACTCTAACAAGAAAACCAAAAAATACATACTGGTAAACATTCAACCATGAGCCCTTAGAACTAGTCATATCATAGTGATAAATAGTTGCATTAATGCTTAACGCAAATGCATTGACCATAATCTAGGGGACAACCAATGAAGAGCTATTTACACTACTTATAACTCAATGGTAGAATTCTAATAACCTGCAGTAAACACAAATAGAAATTCATTTATGCAACCAAAGAGAGTATATAATTGCTTGCAAGAAAACTAGTAAAGTTCCAAAGTGAGTACAACAACAACAAGCCTTTATCCCACTAAGTGGGGTCGGCTACATGAATCCTTTTTCTCCATTGTCCTATTGAGTGTCTATTTTCATTTAATTCTACTAAATTAAGATCAGTTTTTATATAATATGTCCAAGTCTTTTTAGGTCTACAACTGTCATTCCTACCATAAGTCAAATCAAAAATATCTACTCTACTAATCAGATTATCAGATGGTCGACGTTTAATGTGACCAAATCATCAAAGATGACTCTCTCTAATCTTGCCTGCCGCTAGAGCTACACCAAAACTTTGACGGATACATTGATTGTGCATTTTGTCAGTAAGCGCTCAGCCATTCATCCACCTAAGCATTCTCATCTCAACAACACTTAACTCAATTTTAAGCTTCTCTTTTAAAGGCCAACATTTTGCTCCATAAATCATTGCAAGTGTCACCACCATCTTATAAAATTTTCCTTCAAGTTCAAGCAGTACTTTTCTATTAGACAATAGGCTCGATACATTCCTCCATTACAACCAACCAGCTTGAATTCTACTACTAACATCCCCATCTATATCACCATCACTTTGAACATAGACCCAAGACAATCACACCTTTTAATTATTTGATCACCCATAGTTCTAGAGAGAGCACACATTAAAAAACATAAAATTAGGCTTTATAATCGACTAAAGTGAAAACAATCAATACCATCATGATCACGAATTGTTGCATAACGACTATTTGCAAGAGGGCATGAGCTCCGATTGCAAATTCCAGTGACATTATATGGATTCCGACAGAAATTTCCAGTAGTTATCCTGCACCAAGAACCAAACTTTAGCATGACATACAAGAGATTTCATAGATATAAGCTCAAGTTAAAATCATCAAGTACAAAAAATGATGATTAGTACTTGGCCATAAAGCTGCAGTGGTGGTGTCTAATGACATCCCATATGACGTCATCGTGCTGCATCTTGAAAACGCAATCTTTTCACAGGCTATATTTTTTAAGCCTCTACTGAAGTCGGCAAAGCTCCTTTTTTCCTATTAAGTGCTGTTTGATCAAAGATTATTTAGATGTCAGTATTATCTGCTAAATGCTTAGAATTTGATTCAATATTATTGCATTTAAATATAGATATGATTTATATCTATAATTGTTTTATTTCCTTGAATTCTAACGCACCTCTGGTAAAATCACACCCTTTCACAAAAATGTGCTTGTTGAAAAATTTGTTGAAAGTTTTTATCACAACAGCAGCTATTGTTTTGAAAATACAGCTCCCACAGTGTTATTTTTACATCAAAAATTGATTCATTATTTATTTAAGGTGTGCTACTAATCTTGTATGTAATCTAATGATCCTGAATTCCCTTGTTCTAGCTATCGTTCACATTCATTAAAAAATTTCTTGAAAGTTCATTAAAAATTTTCAAGTGAAGCGACATGTAATCAATCGAATATTTTGTTGAATGATTTGAAGTTACCATAAATTTTACTTTTCCCTTGTACAAATGATGGCAGAAAAGTACAATGCCGTAACTTTATAACTTTCAGCAAAATTTTCGCTTCGATTCGTCTCATATAGCAAACACTGTTTGGTAGCTGGATTAAGCAAGATCTAAATTTAATCCAGCCAAACAATAAAAATCGCAGACTTAAATCCTACAGAATTATAAATAAATCCGGTTTCTCCCTCGTTGTACCTCAAATCCCATAATTACTAAAACCGGGCTTTTGATTGATTTAATCTAAATCCGCGGCGCCACTTTCACCTGTGAGCAAACTTCAAGAACTCTTCTCCTCACACGCCGCAGGTACCGTCGATGCCTGCTTCCAGCGAGCTCTAATTACAAACGCATGCTCTCCTCAAAAGCTGTTGGTCCCGTCAATGCCTGCCCCCAACGGGCACCAGTCTTCACCTTGACACGCCGCCGATCCTGTCAATGCTTCGGGGCAGTTTGGTAGCCGGTTTTAAGCATGATTTAAGCTAAATCCTGCCAGACGAAAAAAAATACCTACGTAAATCCTGAGCTCCCGTAAATCCCAAAATGGCGACGATACGCAATAAATCCGGAATTTAAAAAATCATGTGAATCGGCGGATTTAGTAAACCCGGGACGAGCCAAGAGAGAAAATGGCGCGAATAGGCTCACCTTCCTCAATGATTTCTGGTACGAGCTGAGAGACAGGATGAGGAAGATTGGAGTTTCGGTGGTCTCCGTAAGCCGCGATCCCGTTCGTTCACGAACCTAGGGTTTTTGAGAGAGATGGGAAATTAAAAATCACTTTAGGGTTTCGGGGCAGCGAGGGGAGGAGTGGTTTTAATTTATTATTATTATTATTATTTAAGTTCATTTTATTAATTTAATTGATTAAAAACTGATAATTAATTTATATATTATCAAATTTATTATAATTAAATTAATTTACATGTAATTTTAATAATTAATGAATTAATTAAAATTTTATTTTATTTAAATTATTTAATAAAATTCTAAATAATTCTATATTTATATATTTAATAATTAACTAATACTAAATTTTTACTTGATATGTAAATGGTTTACACAAAAATTTATTAATTATTAATTTCTATAACTAAGTATTAATTAATGTAAATGCCCTTTTTTATACACTTTGAAGTTTTGGAGAGTCATTTGTATTTTTTTAGTTTAATCTTTATCTTTGGATATTTAATAAATTCTGATAAATTAAGTTAAATTATTCTAAAGTGTCAAACAATTTTTTAGTATTTATTAGACTTTATTTATTAACATATCAAACAGTTTTCAAAATCTAACCACATCAAAATTCGATAAATCCAAATTTACAAGATTTACTTTATCCTACTTAAATTAAAACCTCTTACAATCAAATAGTTTTGGGTATTAGGGCAGGCAAATTAAATATTGGGCGTTTACATACATATTACCTACTTCTTATATATTTGCATATCTAACATATATACTTTGTTTTTTATACTTATATCACCCAAATATTTCATATCACACAAGAGTAACATCATTTTCATTTTTAAAATGTGAAGTATACATTTTCATGCAAGCTAAGTTGGTATGCATTTAAAAATTTGAAGTTTAAACATTAGGAATTGAGTAGCATGTTTGTAAATCTTCCTAAAAAATATAATAGCATTACTTTTTGACATTTCCATGCAACCCACATAATGTTTATGTATTTATATATTTATAAAATATATTTTTATATTCATATGCATAACACTCATATTTAAAAAAAAAAACAAAAATATCACTCACTTATTTTAAAAGTGAAAAATTACCTTTTTTATGTATGTATGTGTGTGTGTGTGTGTGTGTGTGTGTGTACATAGACACACATACATAATTTTAAGTATTATATATATCAATGCATAAGAATTTTGTGATATATATTTAGATTATTATTTTTTTAATTGATTGCAGTAATTTATAGTAAATATAGCAGCCTTTCATTAACTTAATTTTTATTTTCATTGTTTAATCAAATGAAACAATATGTATATAGGCTAATTTAATTAGTAATATTTAATATTCATGTTGTTAAATTATACTAGTTATGCTTTAGTGTGTCTACTTAAGATGGGTGTGGACCAAATGGATATGAAAAGATACCATAAGCATATAAATTGTTAAATATTGGAATAAGTAGTTTATTAGAATTTATTTAGATTTAATATATACCAAATAAGTCTTAAAATTTAACCCTTATGGTATTTATTAAAATTGGGACTTTTTTTACTTATTAAATCCTAATTTAGTTAAAATCTTGCTTGAAACCAAACAACCCCCAAGATTTTTGCATCATATAAGGAAATCTCTCATGTTTTCTTTCATCAATAAGTGACATTGTAAATATTGATTTAAAAGCCATAAATTACAAACAAAGCATTTAGTATTGGAATTAAAAAATGGATACCATGAAAATTAGGTGGATATTTTGTTTGATGAAGTGGAGTCAATAAAGTCGTGTCAAGAGGTTCCACCCCAAAACTTCATGTTGTGGGATGTTGAATGTTGATGATAGATATATGACTCATATGTGGCTTCAGTAATTTTAATGATAGGAATGAATGATTTTCTCAAATTTTTAAGGCCAAATTATCAATCCTCATTTTATAAATTATTGATATGACCTTAAGTTATAGATTTTAATGGTGCCTGAGATTTTAAGCAAATTGTAAAAAAAAAATTTATGCATTAATTAAAGTTATTATTTTATATTAATATTTTTAATATTATTAGTATTTTTAATGTAAGAAGTTGGATTGCTCAATTTTTTTTAATTATTACATCTAATTATTTTTCCATTTGTTTTCAAATATATGCATGCCAAATAGTTTTTAAAGCAACTAATTGGATTAACTCGATAAAACTACAGGACATGGTCGTGTAATGCAAAATCATACCCTAATGATTTTTCTTATCAATTTAATTTAACTTTCTCTTTGAATCAGGGCTTTTATTTATTACTTCAAAGTTGTTATATGTTGCCTCGTAAGGATTATTAAGTTTCCCTGATTTAGAAGTTCATACGAACAAATTGTTCTTTTTGGTTAATTGTATTCCTCACAGATAATCTCTCAATGGCATCTTCATTAAATGCCTTCTAATCAGTTTGCATCAATGTACTCATCGATCAAATTATCATTAGTGACTTCATCTTATAATTATTTATTACATGTGTTGATTATAATCCCATCTCAAAAAATGTTTGACACCTCATTATCCAACTCAATTTGCCATTGGTAATTTCCTTTCAATGCCCCAACTTTCAAACTCTTCTCCAAAATTATTAATAAAACCTATTGTTAAAGGTTTGTTAGCACCCTCTTCGCTAGCTCCAATTAATCTATGATATTTTTGGCCAATGTATTAGCAATGTTCATATAAATTATCTTTTGATTAACGTCTTAAGTTAACATATAATGGCTTCCGTACCGAATCTTCTAAAGTTGTCATTATTTGAACAAAACTTTTCTAGTTTAGGTCAATATAAGTTTCACCAAGGTTATTAAATTATAGACTAATAGGCTAATGGTGGTGATAATGAATGAGGGTTTTTATATTTTTAAGGAAATTTAGTAGGATATAGAAGGTATTAATTCTTAAAAATAGTGAAACCTTGAATGTGTCATGATAAGCTAACTTTTGTGGATCACTAAAGGCCTAGATATTTTCTAGAGAATGGTACTTTTAGCTAGTGAGTGTGGATTCATAAAGAGATGATATAGTCATATTAGAGTTTAAAAAGTGAGAAGAGGCCAAGAGGTAGTGAACCTTAGAAGGTGTCTGGCTCCACTCAGGATTTACGTTTAATATGATTTAGTAAATCTGATAAATTTAGTTTTATCAAATACATATATTTTTAAATCCATAATAGTGTTTGGTTTAGTTGACGTTAAATCTAATTAAAATTGTTAGACGTGGTTGGCATTTTTTTCATGTTCTTATAGTCGTGAATTTATTCACAAGTCAAATTAGTAAAATACACAAAATAGTTGGATTTAATAAATATGGATTTACATCAAAAAATAAATGGAAGGGAAAGAAAATTGGATTTAATGGGGCATTACATTTAATTTCCTTTTTTATACATTTGGATAGATTTACGTTAAATATGACCTGAATCCTGTTTAAATTTTGATACTAAGCAATCCCTTAGATTTCCTTTTTCATTGTGGTATTAAAGTTTGTGTTGAGGGGTTGAAAAATAAACTATTGGCTTTGTATTGCTTTTATATTACATAATGATAATGGCATTAAATTAATCTAATCTCAACATAAATTAAAGTTCTCAAGCACTAAGTCAAAAAGAGGCAAAATAGCATAGTGTTACTTCTAATACTTTGTTCTAGTAAAAAAAATATTTAGTTTTATGTAAAGAGTACATTAAATAACCTTGCTTAGTTTGAGCATGAAAAAATGCAAAGTTCTACAAATAAATGCAGGGTTCAATTAATGTTGTAGGTATTTGATGGTTATAAGGGCAAGTTGCATGATTTGTTCTCTATTTGAATGAAGTGAGGTGTACTGGCCCTTGGTAAGTTATGTATGACATAAATTCATCAATGAACATCTATTTGACATTGCATATGGATGAATGAGTCACAATGCACTTCCACTAATTTAAATTTAAATTTGATTTATTATTTGTGCACTATTATTAATGTCATTTCTAATGTTTATAAATTTATATTTTCTTTTATTTATGGATAATCATCTCCTTAATTATTTAAGCGTTCATGTTGTACATTTACATTGCTTTATGTGCCATGATACACTATATAAATAATATAACAAAAAGTTGAAAATTAATTATCTTAAATATAATATAACACATAAGAGAATTATACCACATCCAATAAATAATAACAAATAAGAACACCATAACCCTTACTCATTTCAAATCCTTCACATTAATTTGTAAGTTCATTTTATTACACAATCATGCATCAACTCCACCAACCTAGAAGAAGTATTTAGCAAGTTTACTATAGTAAGAGTTTATCTCTTTAGTACAATTGATGTTAAAGATCCTAAGAGTGATATTGTATTATACAATAAAACCTCTTGTACAAGTTCAAAATCTTACTCAAGAATATTTTAATCGTGTCACTTTTTCATTTTCTTTTTATAAATTCTAACATTTTCATAAGATTTTTGTTTAATTTCATTGAGTTCATTTAATTGTAATAATATTTTCTCACAAGTATCATTCATATTGTAATTGAACTCTTTAACAACCCAATAAGCTTTATGTTATAATTCTACTAGTAAGTGACAAGTTTTGCTAAATATGAGCCTATATGGAGACATTCCTATAAGTGTTTTATAAGCAGTCCTATAAACACATAATGTATCATTTAATCTCAAAGACTAATCCTTTCAATTAGATTTGATAGTTTCTTTTAACAACCTTTTGATCTCTCTGCTAGATACCTCTGCTAAACCACTCATTTGAGGATGATAAGTCATGAAATTCTATGTTTAATTCCATACTTACTAATTAATGTCTCAAATTTTCTATTCCTAAAGTGGCTCCTTCATCACTAATGATCACTCTTGACATACCAAATCTATTAAATATATTCTTTTTTTAAGAAATTTGCTACACTTTGAGCATCATAATTTGGAAGTGTGTTGTCTCAATCCACTTTGAGACATAGTTCACGGCTACCAAAATATATAAATTCTTTAACGATGGTACAAAGGGACCCATAAAGTTTAAAACTAAAACATAAAAAATTTCAATCTCCAAAGTAAATTTAAGGGGCATTTTATCATGCTTAGAAATATTGCTTACTCTCTGACATCTATCACAAGATTTAATATACTTATTCACATCTCTAAATAAAATAGGCTAATAAAACTTAGATTGCAAGATTTTAAAAGCATATTTATTAACTCTAAAATGTCCCCCAAATTCAGAATCATGACATTTCTTAATAATTTCAAGGGTTTTTTTATGGGTACACGTCTCCTAATCACCTGATCCTTACATTTTCTATAAGGTATGGGTTGATCTAGAAGTGTTATCTAACATCGTGGATGAATTTCTTCCATTGATGGTATGTAAGACCATAGAGCATAATATCACTAAATATAAAGTTTATTATATCAGCATACTACAGAATATGTTATTCGGTAATAGTAAATAGTTGCTCATCAGGAAAATTCACATTGATCTTATCTTCATAATCACATGAATTCTAATGCGAGTGGAATTAGTGTGTTAATTTTATAAATATTTTTCAATATTATAAAATACACACGACAGATACAAAAGCAAAATATGCAATTAATCTCAACAAAATAACTTCAATTAAAATAATTTTATCTTTTAATAACCTTTAAACTGCCAAATCCCCTTTAATAATAACCCAAGTATATGTATCGCTCAAGTAATAAAGGACTCTAATGAAGTCCTAGATATCGATCCCACAGAGAAGTTGGAAAAGCCTGTAAATAAGTTCTTAAAATTATAATGTAAAGAACTATTTTAAAACTACAAAAAGTAAAGTGCGAAGTTTGAATATTAAGTGACAAGTGAATGATAAATAAAATGTAGTTGAAAGACAAAGTTTACTAAACTAAATGCTAAACTTTTAAAAGTAAATTTAAGAAAATTAAATCTAAGATGTTGTGACTAAAAGTTTAAATTTTAGAAAGCATCATTCTCCTTTACAATGAGTATATGGTTTGTGAAGAAATTAAAATCATTTGAAAACATATATAAAAACTATTTTGTGCCAAATAGGAGCAATTATATTCTTTACCCTCTTCCGAGTGTATAAAGAACATTGACTAATCCAGTGTTTGGTCCTTAATTCTGTGGTTAGGTTGGGAGGATACTGGCTACAACTCTAGAACTTCCACTACTCCATTCCCTGAGGGCAAACAATCTCACATTAATTTTTAATCAACTGGACCAAATTAAGAATTTGAATTTTTCACCTTAAAATCTCCAAATTTGCATCCAACAAAGTATATTTCCCTATTTATTTGCACCCAACTTCATGGATGAAATAATCTCTAATGAAATCAAATGTGATTCTCCCCATGTTGTAGAAATCATAGCCCTTTTGGAACATATGTTTTTCAACACATTTTAACATTTTAATTGGTCAGATCAAAAAGTAAATAAAGATCAGAGTTCAAATCATCAAAAACTATTGACATTTAAAACCATATAAAACAAAATCATTCTTCATAAAACCATATCTCAAAGTAGGAGAAGGATAAAGAAGAAAACTCATAATTCAAGAGAATGATACGACAAAACACGGATTTCATTAATAAAAATAAGTTTACAAAACAAAAAAAATAAAAAAAACACAACTTATCTCACAATCCTTCCCAGGCAAACTCCTCGAAGTTCTCTCAAAATATTTCTCTCTTTACAAGCACTCTCAATTCTCTTTTAGAAGTGTAACGAAGAAGAAATCTCTCACCTTCCCTCTCCTCTTACAATCCTTGAAGAAAATCTCCAAGCCCTTGACTTTCTCTCTCTCTAACTTATGCCACACACCTCTACTCGCCTCTCCTCCAAAAATAATTCAAAATTCCCTCCAAAATTCTATCCAAAAGTAAACTCTTTTGAATTTAAAAAATATATCCATTGATCCAAGAGACACATCCCTTCATGCAAGAACCTTCCAAAGTGTCTAGATGTATTGAATTAATCCGAGGGGTGTTTAGAACAATTGTCCCTTTGCAAATTCATGCAAGATTCATCTCGAACAAACTTATTCCGTAAAAAGTCGTCTCCGGTGCAGCTGACGCTAAATCTATCCCATCATGAGCCAACTCTATGTCAAATGGCGCATCTGACACTAATCTGGCTCATCATCACCAGTTTGCTAAAGACCCCACTATTTTGGACTTTGGCGCATTTGGTGCCTTTTTCGACGCATCTGGCGCATCATGTGTCAGAATTCAAAACTTCACTATTTTGGCTCCAAATTTCGTTCTTTTTACTATTTTTTCTCCACATACCTAAAATTTATATACTTGCAACAAAACCATGAAAATACATTTCTCTAAAGTGCAGTATCACAAAAAATAAACATAAAATATAACCTTAAAATAACATATTATTTTGGTGTATCAAATTCCCCTGATCTAGTTTTGATAAATGATATGCTACTTGATTCTCAGTGCCCTTTCTATCCACCAGTTTGATATCAAATTCTTGTATCAAAGTGACTTATCTAATCAATCTTGATTTGGCATCCTTTTTTGACATCAGGTATCACATAGCAAAATGGTCAGTATAAATAATGCATTTTGTTTCAATCAAATAAAACCTAAATTTATCATAAGCATATAATAAATTTAATAGTTCATTCCCAGTAGTGAGATAATTAATTCGAGCTTCATTCAGGGCTTTATTGGCATAGTATATAGCTCTCAACATATTATTGTGTTGTTGTCCTAACATTATCTTGATAGCATAGTCACTTACTTCACTTATTAACTTAAATGGTTTCCCCCTTTCAGGTGAAACAATAATAGGAGTTGTGGCTAACTTCTCTTATAAAGTATTTAAGGCATTTAGGCATTCATGGTCAAAATTAAATAGAGTGTCCTTTTTTAAGAGATGGCATAAAGATTTGGTGATTTTAGAAAAATTCTTAATATATTGTTTCTAGAATCCAACAAGTCCCAACAAACCTCTAACCCCTCTTATAGTAGTAGGTGAATGTAGTTTTTCAATAACTTAAACTTTTGTTGGGTCCACTTCCAGGCCTTTTTCAAATATTTTATGTCCTAACATAATAACTTCAGATACCATGAATTGACACTTCTCCCAATTGAGAATAAGGTTAGTCTCTATACAGCATTTCAACACCTTCATTAAATGATCTAAATAAGAGTTAAATGAAGGGCTAAACGCTGAAAAATCATCCATAAAAACTTTTATTCCCTTCTCAGATAGGTCGTAGAAAATAGACATCATACACTGCAAAAATGTAGCAAGTGTGTTACATAAACCAAACGACATTCTTCAAAAAGAAAAGGTCTCATAAGAACTTATGAATGATGTTTTATCTTGATCCTCAGGAGCAATAAGTATCTAATGAAACCCAAAATATCCATCTAAAATGTAAAAATATGGATGACCTGCTAGTCTATCCAACATCTGATCTAGAAATGGTAAATGAAAGTGATCTTTCCTAGTGACAGAATTTAATTTCCTATAAACTATACATATACACCACCCAGTGACAATTCTAGTTGGAATTAATTCATTTTGTTAATTTACAGACACTGTCACTCTCCTTTCTTAGGAACACAATGAATATGACTAACCCATACTATATTTAATATAGGATACATAATACCTGATCAATCATTTTACTATTTTCTTTTTAACTAGTTCTTCAATAGTTGAGTTTAATCTCTTTTGAGGATCTGCTTTAATTTTATGATTATTTTCCGTCAGAATCCTATGCATACATATAAAGGTACCAATCTTCTTTATATCTGCTATGGTCCATCCTTAAGCTTTCTTATAATTACTTAGAATATCCATTAATGTCTCCTCTTGCAAATGAGTCAAATCTAAGGATATATTAATTGACAATGTAGATGACTCTCCTCAGTAAGCAAATTTTAGATATTTGGGAAGCACCTTCATCTCTAGTTTAGAGGCTTCCTCAATAGAAGAAATAAGAGTTTTACTATTTTCTGTAAAATCTAGAATTTCATATCTCTCTCAGATAATTCTTGAGTTCTCTTCTATCAGTAGAGCAGATTCATTTACAGATTCTAAAGAGTTTTCCTCATTCAATCTGACTCTACTATTTTGTCTTCACAAATCTCTCAAAAATGGCAACTACACAAATAATCAATCCATTTGAAAACACACATCTTCATTTCCTTCAGAAGGATACTTCATATATTTTAATATATTAAATGTAACCTCCTGATCATTTACCCTCATAATTAGTTCACCTTTTTGCACATCTATCATGGCTCATGTAGTGGCTAGGAAAGATTTACTTAATATTATGAGAATTTATTTATCTTCCTTTATATCTAAAATAATAATATCAACAGGAAAAATGAATTTGTGCACCTGTATGAGAACCTCTTCTATCATCCTCTTAGATAAGTGATCAATATTGTTCAGTTAATTGAAGGGTCGCAGTAGTATGAGATACCTCTCCTAATCCTAACCTTTTGAAAATAGCCAGCGTAATTAGGTTTAGACTAGCTCCAAGATTATATAATGTTTTGTTATAAAATTTATCTCCTATTGCACAAGGGATAATAAATCTCCTAGATTCTTAAGCTTTTGAGAAAGCTTCTTCTAAATGATGACACTGCACTCCTCAGTGAGTGCTACTGTCTCATAATCTCCAAACTTTCTCTTCCTATTAAGAATGTCTTTCTTGAACTTTACTTAACTGGGCATTTGCTTCAAAATCTCAACAAAAAAATATTAATAGTCAACTTCTTAAATACTTCCAAAAATATAGAAAATGGTTGATCCAATTTTTATTTCTGGAGTTAGTGACACTTAGAAATAAAGGCGGTGGATTTTCTAAATTAATCTTAGTTAGTGATACTATTTTTTCTAAGTCTTTAGAAATATCTTCCATAGTTTTTTTAGGTTTTGCAATCTCCTTTTCAATTTCAACATCTTTCCACTCTACATCCTTCAATTCTTTATCACTCCTTAACTTAATAGTTTTAACATGCTCACCATTCTTCTCCTTAGGATTAATCTCAGTGTTGTTAGTAAGAATTCATTGGGGTCTATTACTAAGTGAATTAGCAATCTATCTCAACTAGTTTTCTATGTTCCTAATTGATGCACCTCAAATTTATTGTTGATTCCCCATCTGAATATAACTTTCTCCCAAAACATCTTCTTCCCCTTGAAATGTGGGTTAGAGTTAAATTTTGGAGGATAAGAATGTCTAAAGTTGACTTTCCCTTAGTTATTCCAATTTCCTAAAGGAATTGCTTGGTTATTTCCCCATTGCTGGTTTCTCCCACTAAAGTTTTTGTTCTAATTAAAGTTAGCAAGGTTCCTCCAACATGATTTATATAAATTGGAATGAGGGTTCTTAGGAATATTGTTAATTGCATTTAGAGTCTCAAGTATTGAAGTATTAGCATCAACCAATTTTTCAAACAAATTTTCCTCAATAACTGGAGGTACTTAAGGTTGATTCATTCCAAATTGGTCAAACTTCCTAGATATGACTACTACCTAAGAAGTTAGAATCGAAAACACATTTGTATCATGTACACTAGCTACCTATCTAGGGTTTAATCTCTCAGAAGGTCATTGGAAATTATTAGTGGTCATCTCCTCAATCAGATAATAAGCCTCATCAAATGGCTTTGATAGGCCACATGAATAATAGATCTAAGGGATACTACTAAACCATTACAAAATTCTGAATAATCAGTCAATCAATCAGTGCAGGGTGTAGGCACTTCCTTAGAAGCTCCTTAAATCCAAGCCTCATATATTGACTCACCTTCGTGTTGACAAAATGAAGTAATATCATTCCACATTTTAGCTATTTTTGAAGATAAAAATACTTAGCTAGGAATTTTTAGCCTAATCTATCCTATAACCTAATGCATCTAGGTGCTAAAGAGTTCAACCACATATTGGCTTTATCCTTCAAGAAAAAGAGAAAAAACCTAAGCCTAGCAACATCACTTGACACTCCATTATAGTGAAATGTAGCACAAAGTTATAAGAAACTTGTTAAGTATAAATTTGGATCCTCAAACGAGGTTCCCACAAAATGATTGCTCTGCATTATTTGGATGATAACATGCTTAAATTCAGATGTGTTAGCTTCTACGGTAAGGGTATGAATACTTAAGTAAATTTCATCTACCGTAGGATTAACATAACCCCTTAATGTTCTATGTGCATTATGATGATCATTAATCGATTCCTGGGTATCTAAATTGATTTGTTGATTGTTTGACATTCCTTCTACAAGTTCGTAAAGTCTTTTCTAATTTCTAATCCTCTTAATACTTCTCTCTATTTTTGAATCATAGAGTTCAAATCCTATGGATCCTGAACTACACATTCATTCACTAAAGGCTCAATTAGTATGTTTCAAACAAACACACTAAACAAAAACATAAAATATTTTTAGAAATTTTCTTTTTTAAACAAATAAGAAATTACACATAAAGACTAGCAATACAGATTTCTGAGTCTAGGTCTAACTGATTCAACTAAATTTCTCCTAAGTTAACTACACTATCATTCCCTGACAACAATGCAAAACACTTGATGTGCTTCCAAGTGCAGGGGTCTCACGTAAGTGTACATGTCCTATCGGTAATATCTGATTTTGAGTCTAGAATATCAATCCCAGAGGGAGTGAGGGAATCAAACTTAAGAGAAGTTCTAGCTTACTAGGTTTATTTCTTAATATGGAATTAAAATTAGGTAAAGATTCTATAAATTATTGTTACTGATGTACAATTTAGTGAAAAGGTTAACTCCTACATAAATCTTACTTACCTTAGTTTGCTTGTTGATTATCAAGCTATAAAGGTACATTCCCTTGTAATGGTCAAAATTATAGTGTAGAAAACATAAAGTGTCAATTGTGAATATGACCAATGACAAATAGGATCAACTCTCTCCCAAGTGCATTAAAAAGTTTGATTAGATTATTTTTACTTCCTTAAACCCCAAATTGAACCCATCAAAGACTATATCCCTAATATTTGCATCTCCCTATAAAATACTTGCACCTTACCCTACCAATGTGAATAACCTAGTTGTTCTACCAAATGCTCAATGAAACCTATCATATTCCTTCCTACATCAAACCCTACATCTTCTTCACCAAGAGACTCTTTCATCTCCCCCAAAGAGCTCTTTTATTGGGATGAATAACTTCCCAAATCATGAATTTGAACTGTTGAAAACTGCCCAGATAGTTTATGGCGCCTAGGCATCAGGCTCTTTGTTTACGTATCATGGTATTGGTGCCTAAGGGGCAAAAAAATTCAGTGCCAAGGCGCTAGTGAAGTACCGGCCTCTTGGGTTTCCGTGGTTGGGACTGGCACCTAGGCGCTTAAGAAATCTGGCACCAAGGTCCCAGTCACTTGTGTCCTCCTTAGCTCCAACTCACCTTTACTTTGCTCCATTTCTTCTCTACTTTGTTTCACTTCTAATATCTATTGCATCCGCAAGAAAAACATAAAAATACATTTCCTTAAAGTGCAATTTAATCCATAAAAATGTGCAAAATATAAAGGAATTACACATTAATAATATATAGTCTATATGGTTATCTCAATTAAAACGTCAAGATCAACTATCATTAGTTGCATTTAATGAAATGTTGAACTATTGATATTATACATATACTTTCTAAATATTACCTAATTAATCATACACATGATTCAAATGGCGAATATGATCAAAATAAAATTGATAATATTTTAAGTTTTGGATTGTATAATATAATCAATGAGTAAATATTTTTTTATGCATTAATAACATTAGGATTTCAACTTTAATCAATATAAATTCCTATGTAAAACCTTAGAAAAAAACATCAAAAAAATTACAATCCACCATTAGAACACTCTTAAGTGTGTTTTTATAGGGAAAAATACAATACAATAAAGTCATCTTTCTCTATTTAACACCTTCAATTCATTATTCTTGTAAATCTGACTATTGATATATGTACTTAGTTCTCTTACAGGATATTTTGGGTCTTAAAAAATGTTGTAAAGCACACTTTGCATAGTTGTATGCTAAGACAACTGACTTATTTATGTTTTTTTTTTTGTTACTCATAATGAGAGAGGCTTCTCAGCCTTAAGATGATTAAAAGAGAGAGTAGTAGAAAACCTTGAGAGGTGGATTAAATGCTAGGACATTGATTTGTTAGTGACCAAACCACTATACATCAATTTATCTATTATTGACTTAGTTTTTATAATCCTCTAAGTTAAACATATTAAAATATTCAAGATGCATTTAATTTTGCTATGTTATTTGAGAAATATTTTGGAAAAAAATATGAAGATGTTCTAAGGTGCTAAATAAAAGAAAAACTCACGCACACCAATATTTACTTAAAATGGAACAATATTTAATTCAACAAAGCAAAGACCAATTCAGATATTTTATGGCTTTAATAAAAAATTCCACTTCATAAGATATAATATATATTTGTTTTTACCAATGATTTTTTTGGTCTGCATAAGAAAGTAAGAAAATGAATTAAAAATAGATTGAAGTATTATAAAATTATAAATCTTAAAAAAAATCCACAAAAAATACAAAGAAGGTGATGATGCAGTTACAATGCCTAAAAGTTATAACACTTATATGCATAAGATTTAAACTTATTAGAATATCCATCTGACGTACACATAAGTCAATTTTTTATATCAAGAATATGTTATCATTTGAAGAAAACATGCAATATGGAGATCAATAGTTTGTCCTTCTGGTGATTAAAAAAGTCAACTTACGTCCAAATAGATACACGGTATAGCCTCTTTAAAGTTGAGTACAATATAATAAAAGAAGCACTTATAATAACATCATAGAGCACATATTCCTAGTTAAGTGAACAAAATAAACTACTAACAAAAGACACTTAGCTCACTAAAGATGAATCAGTTAAACTTGATAGTAGACAATCACTTGAAGAGCTTTCCTTTGATCATCTAGTATAACACAGCCTTGATATTAAAGCACCTTGGGTATTTGGTGACTTCCAACACTTTTTATATCTCTAGATAGAGGATGTACGAATCCATCTAGCTCTTTGCCTTCTCGACTGAGGTTTTTATCACTTCCAGTTACTCGATCATCTATCAGGTAAGCGTCTTCGGAGTCTCGCCCAAATTGACGTGTTTGGACAAGATATCGATAATAAGATTCTCCTCTTTCCCTATATGTTCAATGGGGAAGTTTTTGAACATCCTGATCTATTGCTTTAACTTAGTGAGATATTTTGCCATTAGTTCTTCCCTAACCTCGAATTCTCCACTTAACTAGCTTACAAATAGCAAAATGTCTGATTTCACCAATATCTCTCGGGTGCCTATTTCATTGGGTAGGTGAATTCTAACAATCAAAGTCTTGTACTCCGTTTGGTTATTTGTAGTTTCAAATTCTACTAAAATTGACTGGTTTTATTGCTCCCTAGTTGGCCTGATCAAGCCCAACCTCAGGCTGGCAGTCGCCTATTTGGAGGCTCCGTTGACGTGTATGACCCATTTTTTGTCATTAGGAAACTCATCTTCATTTAACTCTCCCATAGTGGAGAAGTCTATCAGAAAGTCAACAATAGTGATGTCGTATTCACTAAGCTCCACTGCCCACTTTAGCAGTTGACCTGAGTGCTCCGATTGCATGAGCACAGATTTTAGTGGATGATTCGTGATGACCCAGATCATATGCATCTGGAAATATGGTCGTAACCTACGTGCATAAATAATCAAAGCAAAGGTTATTTTTTCCATAATTAAGTACCTCGTTTCAGCTCCAGTGAGCACTAGACTCATGTAATACACTGGGAACTGTTTCCCCACTTTTTCACTGACCAAAATCAAGCTTACAGTTTCTCATACAACTTCAAGTTACAATGATAGTTCCTTCGCTGGTTTCAAACTTTCATGTAGTGGGGGTAATGCTAAGGAATCCTTCAAGCTTTGAATGCTTCCTCACATTCAGAACTCCAATCAAAACACTGGTTTTTACTAAGTGCCATGAAGAACAACACACACTTGTCACTCAATTTTGGAATAGAGAGTCTGAGTCCAACAATTTGGCCACTTAGTCTTTTTACTTCATTGGTGCTTTGAGGAGATGACATATCTAAGATTGTTTGTACCTTTTCCAGACTAGGCCTTAGTCCTTTGAGAGTAGACAAAAAGCTCAAGAACTTATCGATCAATGCTCTGAATGTGCCTTTTGAAGTATTGGGTCTCATATCATTTTTTTTAAGAGTTAGTAAGGTTTCCTTTAGGTTTTCTATATGTTTTTCAACTGACACACTTTTCACATGTACACCATCCACATAGACTTCAATGTTTTTGCACTTTGATTCAAAAATATTACATTCATGAGGCAATAATAGGTCACGCCAACATTCTTTAGCCCGAAGGGCATTGCATTAAAATAAAAAGTGCCTTGTGTGATAATAAAATATGTCTTCTCTTTTTCAACTGGAAGCATTCTAATCTGGTGGTAGCCAGAGAAGGCATCAAGGAAGCTCATTATAGAGTATACGATCGTGGCATCCATGAATATGTCGATTCTTAGCAGGGGTTAGGTATTTTTTGGGCAAGCAAAATTCAGATTGGTGAGGTTTATACACATTCATCATCTGCCATTAGGCTTTCAAACCATTACTACATTCATCAGCTAACTCAGATACTGGACTTCTTGAATGTAGCCCACCTCGTTCAGCTTTTAGAGTTTTGTAGTTATTTGTTCAAACAAGATTATTGTAATCAATTGAAGCTTTTGCTGCATTGGTCGAGAAAATAGGCTAATGTTGAGCTGATGGCAAGTGACATCGACTGAGACACCAGGCATCATGATGGCTGTCCAAGCAAATACAACCGGATGTTTGTGAAGAGTATTGATCAAAAAGTTCCTATTTTTTGCATAAAAACATTTGCTAATTAGAAAAACCTAACTAGGTTCTTCCTCATTGGTAACAAAAACTCAAATAATGGCCCTATTGGTCTCGAGAGCGCCTTCCCTTTGTATTTGAAACAGCTCCTAGATTGTTCCAGATTTCACCGGATCATGATTATCTCTCAGTATTCGGGAAAATTCACAATCACGTGGAATGTCAAAGCTCTCACCCGGTAGCTATTCGGTAATAACTAACTAAAGATAGTGTTGTGTTGGAGGGGATTCCACCACCAAGAAACACTCCATTTTGGTGAGCTATTTATCCTGCTCTTCCCATGAGATGACTAGGGTGATCACCCCTAGAGTCTCCTTTCGCTTACCCAAGAATCTAAACAGTGGATCGGGCTGAGTCACCAATCGACCAGCCTCAAGTCACATCTTGTCAAACGCTGATCTGAAGAAAATGTTTACCAATTTTTTGGTGTCAATGAGAATGCTACCCACTTGATAATTGTTTATGAGCATCATAACGATGATCACTTCATTTTATGGGTTTGTCTTTGAGTGGAGATCTGCATTCATTATAATAATTAGGTAGTGAATACAAGTGAAAGGAGTGATAGAACGCACCTCCCCCGATCTGTGTCGGGATGATTCTGGCCAGGCGGATTTCATTCACCTGCCTAGTTTGTCTATGGGCTCCTCTGCTATGTCCTTCACTGGTCACCATGAGTGCGCTCCAACAGGAAGAAAATCCTTCAAATTTCTAGCCCAGATGAGCTCCTCCACCAAAATTTGAAGATGAAAACATTCCTCCCTATAATGCCCATGTTTCTTATGGTAGGCACAACACTTGTTTGGATTACACAATTCTTGAATGAAGGGGCTTTCTTGAAGTAGTCTCTATTTTAACTGGTCTAGATTAGATCGACCATGAACACACTCAAGGGCATCGATCCTTGCATCTTTTAATACATGTGTGGTTGTTCTTAGTACTGAGATAACAGCTCATCAGGATAGTATCACTGACCCTTGCTTCCTTGGTCACCCTCTCGACAATCCTAAGGTCGGGGGTGAACGATCTGTCGGCTGTGAAGAACTTCATAGCATTTTTGCCTTCTGTCATCATCTAGGTCTTTTTGTTTCTGTGATCGATGGTCGGATGCTAATCCAAATCGTGCTCATGTTTCTGATGATAGGCACAATACTTGTTCGAATTGCACAATTTTTGTTCAGTTTTTAATGGAGGGGCTTTCTTGAAGTAGTCTCTATTTTGACTGGTCTGAATTAGCTCAACTATGAGCACATTCAAGGGTGCATTATTTAATACATGTTTGGTTGCTCATAGCACTGAGCTGAATTTAGGACATTATTGCTAACCCTTGTTGCCTTGGTTACCCTCCGGCCATCCTAAGATCAAGGGTGATCGGTCTGTCGCCTGCGTAGGACACCATCGCCTTTTTGCCTTCTAGTGTCTGTTGACCTCACTTTTGTTTGAGGTCTAGAAATTTCTTTAGTAGCCTAGGTCTAGCCATAGGACTTTCCTACTGACTAGTCTTAAAAAACTAGAAAAGGTACCCTCACCATTAGAAACTCAAAAACTCTTCTCTTTACTCAACTTGAAGTTCCACATATTGGTCCTAACCTCTAGTACTTACTAGGAAAGATCATTATGAGGGAACTCAAGGAGAGTTCCTATAGAACTACTTGACCTTAGGATTGACCCTCGGTGTTGATTTGGAGCTAAGGTACACCATACTTTCACAATACCCTCACAATACCCTGGCTAAGACCAATATATGGGGACCCAAAATGGAGATTTCATTGGTACTTGACTCATTCAAAATGGTTCTCTACCCAATTGCACTTGAAATGCCCAACTTGGCCTTTTGCCCCTAGGCACCTCCAAATTACCTAACTGCCCTTGGGACCCAAATTTGGCCAAAATTCCCAAATTTTGCCAAAAATACCCAAAACTGATCAAAACTCATTCCAAACACTTTGAATACATCCAAATTTGCCAAAAC
>NEWO01000196.1:648184-668136 GCA_003013225.1 Phalaenopsis aphrodite | reverse complement strand
TAAAGTGCTCTTTCATCTAAACTATGAAAATTATGGAGTCAGTTTGACTTCATCTTTTTCAAAACCCAACTTTTTAAACATCCTTCCGGAGCGGGCAATGGAATTTCAATTCCGATGACCGACAACCTCTTACGGGCAAACCCCACACCAAAAATAGTGCCGACAGTGTCATATCGGTCTTTTTGTTTCTGTGATTGGTGGTCAGATGCTAATCTGTATTGTGCCTGTGTTTTCGATGGTAGGCACAAAACTTATTCAAATTGCGCAATTCTAGTTCAGTTTTTAAGGGAGGGGCTTTCTTGAAGTAGTCTCTATTTTGACTGGTCTGTATTAGCTCAACCATGAACACATTCAGGGGTGTCAATCCTTGCATCTTTTAATAAATGTATTGTTGCTCATAGTACTGAGCTCAGTGATGGTCATGACAGTATCGCTGCCCTTTGCGGCCTTGGTTACCCTCTTGACCATCCTAAGGTCGGGGGTGTTTGGTATGTCGGCTGCCAAGAACTTAATGCCTTTTTGCCTTCTATCGTCATCTCGGTCTTTTAGTTTCTGTGATCGGTGGTCAAATTCTATAGGTCCAGTCTTTAGGGACTTCATAAGGTCCTCTTTGGTGGTGATATGGTCGTTTGTTAATTCTAAAACCTCTGTGAAGGTACTTGTCTTGAGTTGGTTTAGGCCATACCTGAATCACTTGCTATGGATCCCTTGCTTCCGAACAATGAGGAGCTCGAAATTTCTTACTTCCAACGTTCTCTTCTGGAAATGAATGATGTAAGCTCACAGGCTCTCATTCTCCCTCTGCCTAATCTTAAGCAGGGTCTCTGTGTCCTTCCTCAATTTTTGCAAATTAGCAAAGTATGCTAGGAAAAGCTTCAAGAATTCGAGTAGGACGATATGAGTCCATCTAGTAGGCTGTTAAACCATCAGAGTATAGCTTCTTTCAGCGTGGCAAGGAATAGCCGGCACTTTATGGTAAGGAATAGCTGACACTTCATGGCATCATCGATCTATATGACTCCGACCGTTGACCCAAAAGAAGCTAGGTGATCGACTGATCACTCTTTGCTTTAAAAGGATCAAAATGCAGAATCCAGAGCTTCATTGGGGGTATGATTTCCAGAATTCTTCGTGAGAAAGCGCTACCCATAACTGGGCAATTAAACATTCCCACTCAATCTGCCCGATGTGGGACTGTCAGCATAGATGCAACAGTATTTGTGAGTTGGAAATCTCCCTGTCCCCCATTTGTTAGGTTGTCGAGCCAATCTTGAGGTGCTTGTGATTGTTGATGGGAGTCTTCTAAGGGGGGGTTTTATGAGTCTCACCCTCCATGGGTGGCAGTCAGGCATTCCCTTGGATCATGGCCACCCAAAGAGCTTCAAACTGGTCCATTATTTGTGCTCATAATGCCTGGACCTCTTCTTGTATATTGCGACACACCGTCTTTCTATTGAATTCCATGGCCACAACTCCTCTCTGTAGGGATTCTCATTCATAGTTGACATGTTCATGCTCACCACATCACCTTTCAGAATGTTAAATCTGAACTTCTCTTTTCAAAAGAGTACGCTCAAGAGTTAGATCTGGGAGAGAAAAGGAGACAGAGAGAGAGAGACAGAAGAAGGTTAAGGAATTCTTGGTAGAGAGGTTGGGTAAAAATCCTAAGACTATGGACCTTGTATTGATCGTCAAGCCTCCTACTTACATGAGGTCCTCTAGTATAATTATAGAAAAGGGAGAACGATTATGAAATCCACCCTAAATTATGGAAAGGAGGGAGTGATTATGAAAATCGACTATAATACAATCAATGCGCTAATTTAATAGTATATTAATATTACAACTTAAATTTTGAGTACGGCGGCGATCAGTCGGTCGACGTGCTTTAGTTCAGTCGACAAAAACTATGAGTTGAGTAGGGGTTGTTTCTGTCGAGGTATGAGTGGTCGGTCAGCCGATTGCATTCATCCGACTTTTATGGAGCATTGGTGGCTGGAACCATAGATAGGCTCGTTGACTAAATTCGTCGAGGGGGGACTTAATCAGTCTGTTGATCTTTCAGATGACCAGTCCAGATCATGCGCCTTGAATGATTAAGGGCCGGTCATAAAGCTTGATATAATTTGTCATATTTTTTTTTAAAAATACGCGATCAATATTATGCATCATCATCTTCAAATTATCATAATAAAAAACTAGTCCGGACATACTAACAAATATTTTTCCCAGAGGTAAATCTTTGAATCTTGAAATAATTGTCTTGCTTTCAAATGCAAAAATCAACTTACATAGTTCCTACATATCCACACTAATTTCTCAAGCATGAGACCCACCATAATACGACCTACGAAACGGTTATTGTAAGTAAGTTTTCCTCAAACAAGCAAAAGATGTTATAGATCAATCTTGAAGATCATGAGAGGAAAAAAAGGCTGCCACTGAATATATACTACTAAGAGAAAAAATTATAAAAATGGAAATTTACAAATATATGACACTATTCTTATGTATTTACATATCTAACATTTATAGCTTCTTATTTTCATTTACAACATTTTGGTGTTATAAACATTTATGGTAAAATGTGTATATTACTTTTAAATTGTAATAGGCATGTAGATGTGCCGCGCCTGAGCGAGCTTATGGCTAGCTTTTGTTTGTGTTTGACTCATCTGAATTTTCTATAATTTTTGTTGGCCTCATGTTTGAAATAGCTAGAGAAATACATGTTCGTGTTCAGCTCGAATTTGTTCGAATTAACTCGTGTTCGGCTCAAGCTAAGCTCAAGGCGCTTGTCCACCAACTTTCAGTCACATGTCTCAAGCTCTCAAAGAGGGAAGCTTCATTTCTATATTTAAAAAGCAATGGGAAAAGATTTTTTTTCAAACTTCCGATGTGAGACCAAGATATGGGGAGAAGAGAGGGCGCCAGATTTCTTTTTGAGAATTGCTAGGGGCATTTACATACATATAGGGCTGTCAATTTGGCTCGTTGTTCGTGAACAGCTCGTGTTCGGCTCGTTAAGCAGCTCGTGTTCGGCTTGTTCGTTAAGCCTAACGAGCCGAACAAGAACAAATTTTTAAGCTCGAAATGTAAACGAGCCGAACACGAACAACAGTTTGTTCGCTCGTGTTCGACTCGAAATGGCTCGAAAAAAAATTATACAACTCTTTTTATAACAATATATTACATATATTATTTATATAATAATATATTATATATATTTATGTCTAAGTTTAAATTATAACACCTCATGTGACAATGTGGTTAATGTCTTTTTTTGTATAGATTTGATCCAGGTTCGAATCCCACACTTTACATCTATTTTTCTCAATTTTAGTTAACGAGCCAATTTCGAGCCGAACACGAACACGAATATTTAAATCGAGCCGAACACGAACACACTGTTCACGAGCCGATTTCGAACACGAGCTGATTTCGAACACGAGCTATTTCGAACGAGCCCAACACGAGCCAAGCCTGAGCTCGCTCAAGCTCGGCTCGTTTACGGCCCTACATACATACAACCAAACTTTTATGTAGTTATATATCTAACCCCTAAATCATAGTACGGTATTTTAGTGGCATTTACATGCATACCATCCCAATCCTATTTATTTACATATCTAGCATCTATACTTATTTTTTTTATAATTATACCACCTAAATAATTTTTAAAAATAATAAAATTTAGCATTTTCTTAATTCATATAAAAAAGTCAATACTGAATAAATATTAATATTTAATTTTTAATTATTTCGAGCCAAAACGAGCAAAATAAGAACAAACTAACATATATTCTTATTCTGCAAGCTCAAAAAAGTTGTTCGTGGTAACCTCACTTGCTTTACGAATAAATTAAACACAAGCTATTTATTAAGCCGCAGACGAGCTACTCGCAAACCACAAAATTTTTTGACAGTACTAAATAGTACTAGTGATATTTTATCTGATGTTAAAGATTTTAGTGTTTGCATGTAAATATAAAAGTTTTGGTTTTAGATGTGTAAATATTAAAGAATTGTATAGTACATATGTGTACATCAGGAATGCATCAATATGAATCTCAAAGAGATCCAACAAATAAATGGATAAAGAAGTACAACAGAGGAGGGCCCACTGATGGAACACAAAAGGCCCACTATAGATCAAGGGTCTACTGACGGAAGATTAAACGACCCACTTGGCCAGATGTAACCCATATAAATTGGGGCTTTAGACCAACCAAATACAGGGCATCTGAACCAACAACTAAGGCAAATCAAGCTGAGTAAAGGCATCAACTTACATCTCTCCACAATCAAACTCCGGGGAAGTGTTAAGCATCGCCAACCATCTCACAGATGCGCTTAAGATTCCTCTTCAGAGGCAAAAAACTGGCCGCAACATAATCCACAAAGCACTCTGAAGGAACCCCTATTCAAGGAGTGAGCTGCCAATCAGATTATGATGATTCACCATCTGCCCAATAACCTAGCCTTACTCTACCGACAAGAGTTCCTCACCCAAGGGTTGACAGTCAATAGCCAAACAAGAACAACCGATCGACAAAACTGATCCTGACTTTCTATATAGATGTAAAAAAGTGATGTATGTGATTATAAACTTAATTTCCTTAATAAAGATTCCTATTTTGCAACAAAGCCAAAAAATTGATCCAAATCAAAAGCTAGGTAATTTTTTTTTTACTAAGAAGCAAATAAGAATACAGTTATAATATTTAAATATAGGATACTATGCAAGTATACGTATCGTTATAGAGTAATATAAGACTTTTTGATTAAGCCCCGAATATCAGACCCACAAAGAAACTCGCAATATGCACTTTATAAAGCTATAAAGTTTAGATAATAAAAATCTACTTAACAAAATATTCTTACTTAAACTTAAGGTGCTATAATAGAAATGAAAATTTGATTCTTTTTGTAATTTTTGATTTATGAAAATAAAGTAAGCAACTAATTAACTTAATTAAATATTTGCAAGATGAAGATAATATAAGTAAAATATCTTTTTTCTTATCATGAATCAGTAATAAGTATAAAAATTATGTTGTGAAAGTATGCTAAATGTGTTGTTTCAAATAGGTGCAATAATATTTTTTACCCTTACGAGAGATGCTATAAAGAGCATTGGCTAATCTATAGTTTCAATAGTCTTGAAGACCGGTTAGGTAGGGAAGATACTAGCTCTCACTCTGGAGTTCACTCTCCTCTCTCCACCTAGGGTCTAACATCTCGTATCAAAACCTAAAATCATAAATCAAACTAGGGGTTTTAGCTTGTCACTCTAAACTCCTCGAATTCTACATAATTGAAAAGTTTATTTCCCTATTTATTTGCACTCAACCGCATGAACTATATTCTAATCCATAAAATCAATATGTGATTCTAACCATTTGTTGATTGAGACAATACCATCTCGGATCTTATATGTTCTCACAATAGGTATTAACATCTTAATTGGTCAAATCAAGAAGTAAATGAAGTATTAAGTTTAAAATCATCACAACTTCTTCCAACATTGAAGTATAATACTTCACACAACTTCCTTTAAATACTTAATTACTTATCATTTTAAGGAAAAAAGATAAAAAACTACTCAGAATCAATGGAGAAAATACAACTACACATGAGTTTAAAAGTATAAATCATGCACACAAACAGGAAATCTAAATTAAAACCAAATGTAGTCACAATGATAAACACTTATCTCAAATCCTCTCCCCCAAATGTCTTGAAGTTTCTTTGAATTATGTTCCTTCACTCAATATACAAACTAACACTCAAAATAAAAAGAAAGTGGTTGGCGGCGGCGGCGGCGGTTACTAAGATGAATGGTGGCTATGGATGTTTAATGGATGGCCCCCCTTCTTTGATGATCCAAGTATTTTTAATGAAAATCCAAAATGTGCCTCAATGTCTCTTCAAAATGTGTCTACACTCAATGAATCTTCTTGCAGTTCCTCCTTTCAAAAGTCAATTGAATGAATTTTCATATTCATGGACTATTTCTCATGTTTTTACCAAGGGTTGTTTCAAACACCTCTTAAATTCAATAAATCATTAAATTACTACTTTTGGCGTTTAAGCGCGGGATACCTGACACTTAGGCGTGGCTCTCTCTGAATAACTGGTGGTTAGGCGCCAACCCTAGGCGCTTAGGCACCCCAGTTTATTTTTGCATCTTCATCATTTTTGCTCCAACTTTGACCCTTTTTTGCTCCTTTTAGAATTTTTTGTCTATTTGATTGTACATAAAAGAAAAACACACAAATACCTTTCATTAAAGTGCATTATCTCAAAAATAAGCATAAAATGTGTATAAAAATACAATATATTTTAGGTGTATTGAAAACCAAGTTGACTAAGCTATGTCTTGCTAACCCAAAGATCATCAAAGATTGACTAAAAATCCCAATTCAACACAGTCAAACTCATAGCTAATTTCATCCTATGAGTCAATGAGTAGCCTAGTCGCAGACCCATTTACGTAAAATACCTGAAGTATCTTATAAAACCCCCGTTAGTACAGAGGCAAACATGTGATACATATATTGTACCCCTCTTCTATAAATAAGGAGATCATTTCAAGAGAAAAGACTAATCAAGCATTCAAATTACTATAGATTACAATGAGTTTTCCTTTCTCTCCCATCCTTTCTCTTATCTTACTTCATATTTCTTGCAATTCATAAACAAATTAGGATTCAACATCCTAAAAGTTGATGTGAGTGTGAATCTTGTCATAGATAAAAAGAGGACTATCACACGAAAAATAAAATCCCATCAACACTAGTAAAATGGAGTACAACAAGGTGTTTGTGCAGCATCAAATCCAAAATCTAAAAAGAACAGATGATGCATGCTCTCAGAGAGGCAATAGCTCAGAGAAGGAAGCAGAACCTTTGAGTGGAAGGGTCAGTGCCTAACGACTAAGTGACACCCATGCTCGCCGAAAGAAAAGATGATTTGAAGTACTTCAATAGTGTTGGGTCAACACCAATAGATTGACAGCAATTCAAACATATTAAGGTGCCCCACCAGCCAGGGAATGCATTCTCTTAATAGATTATTGATACTGGGCCCCTAACAAGATTTAAAATGCCTACTCTGGAATCTTACAAGGCTTGGGCTAATTCGACCGACCACATAGCTTCCTTCATGTCATCAATTTGCTTACTGAAAATCACATACACACTAAAGTGCCACTTATTCCTTACCATGCTAAGGGAATTGGCCCTCAGGTGGTTCAACGGATTTTTGCCATATGTGATCACCTCATTCTGTTACTTCAAAAGGTTATTTGTGGCATAGTTTACAACCACATAAATGCCCCAAAAGAGTTTACAAATGCTTCTACAGATAAGAAAGAGGTAGAACAAGAGTTTATACTAATTTATTACTTGATTCCATAAGGTGATGTTAGAGTTGCGGGATCTAAACCCACGGTAGCACATGCTACCCTAGCCCAAGAGCTGAAGAAAGGTCTGTTTTGGTATACTCTGAGCTTGCAGTGATTGAAGACCTTAGTTGAGTTGTTGTAGTTGTCCGACAAACACAATCAACAGAAGAATACAACTCCACACCTGCTTCAGTCATAGCATATTCTTTCATCAGTCGTCTATAAAAGAATTCTTTCACTAGTTGTCTATAGACGATGTCCCCATAGGGATGATAGGTGGAGAGCAAGGGAAGACTCACATCCTTCTGATTGTTTATGCTATGAAGACAATTGACCGCCTAAAGACCATCAGCGAGTCTAATGACCCTAGAACCATGGAAGACAAACCCGATATCATGACCAGTGGGCAGCTCAGTAAAATGAGGGACTGTTGGCCCATCATGAAGCACCCAAGACAACCCCGCCAAGGGTATCAATGACTGAGATAGTCTAGGCCATCCAAAATAAAGAGCACTTTAAGAGAGCTCCCTTGATGAAGATTAGAGCTTATCGTTGCTACTCAAATACCATCAAGATTACAACCATGACATGGAGGATTACTAAAATCTCTAGAGCTTAAATAAGGAGCCATATAAAGCTAACAAACTAAACTGGTTTGTGGATTTTGAGAGCAACCACCCAATGACAGAGAAAAGCTCCAAAAGAAGTTTAAGATGATATGATATGAGCATATACCATTCACATCGCTAGCATAGTCCCAACCATCTTCATAGGAGGTGGAGAATTGTCTCTGTCGGCACTATTTTTGGTTGGAGTTGCCCATTGGAAGCTGTCGGTCGCCGGAATCGAAATCTCGTTGCCCGCTTCAGAAAGGTATCTATCTCAAAATATAAACACAAGACTTGATGGTGAGGCTCGATCAAATAAACTAAGAAATGTATGACATCCGTTTGGTCTGCAAAAAATAATTTTATTTGCCAACAAGTTTCCTTATTTAATACAAAGAATTAAATAGGGTTTATATTAAGCTGAGTTCGGAAAAACTTCCTATAAGGGCAAGCCCCTATAGTTAATTACATATTAGATGATCGAAATCACCTAAGAAAACTCTCAATAAAAATCTGGAAATATTATCTTCAATTAGGTCAAAATGATAGGACTTTTCAAAGAGATCAGACAAAATTTGAAACATTTTGTTGTAGAATCTAAAGGAGGAAGAACTAGGGGATGTCATAGATCCGGAGGAGGAATCTCAATGACTTTCCAAGCTATCATATTATTTGGCTTCAGTTTTGAGGAGAAATATTTAAATGTTTCATTCTGCCAATTTTATTAGTTAGGGCTTACATCCATGTGAAATAATCACACAAATAGCCTGAAAGATGTGAGAGTTTAGGTCGTGACGAATAACAAACTCAGAATCCTAAGATGAGTTAGGGCTTATATTGCAACAAAGCTATACAAAGACCTAACAATAAGTTGAGGAATTTTGTCGCAATAGACGAACAACCTCGAAATCCTATGGCTTGTTGTTTAATTCTAAGGAAAGATATGTTGTTGTAGATCCTCTTACTGTTGAAGATGGTCGTGCTGCCCGTGATGCTAGCTCCAAGCTCCTCATCATGATGAGTTTAGGTTTTCTAGTGTGTCAAGTTATAATATCAAATCAAATGTCCCTATGGTTATGGTTCTTTAAAATATTATGGGGCATATTAAAGTTAATTAGAACGACACTGGTTAGGATCATACAGTTCCCTCGTTCTGGTACCACTAATTTCTATCAGATTCACTTAGTTCACATGAATTTACTAAACTCAACTTAATGAGTTCAATACTTTCATTTAGACCGTGGAAAGCCTCGTTAGCAATCGTAGGTTACCTCCTCCGAGGGATTCCCGATCATCTGATAGAGACATCTTAATTTAGTTACAATTTTTGTTTTGTGAAGTTTGTGATTAAATTTTGAGTTGTTTTATATTTTGAATGTTGTGGCGGTGAATTTTATCTTGGTTGATTTTAGTTTTGGTCTTGGTGGCTATCCTAGCAGTTTTTGTATTCATGCATGGTGACATCGTTGTTTAACATGTAAGTTTATAAGCATAAAAGCACAGTGCAAAAAGTATAAGAAAAGACGATACCATAAACTGTAAATGCATACCTGGCGAGTCTTCTCGTTCCACCACTTGAAAGGTCAGTACTTGCAAGGCTTGTATATAATATTGCAAAGAAATTTAAATTGCAGGAGTAGACGAAGGTTTAGCTACCGAACCCCAAGCTATGATTTGGTGGGATCTTGGGAGATTCTAGTAAATGATTTTAGAGCAAAATATGACAAGTCCAATCTGTCCTTCAGAATTTCCAATATATTTCAGAATGTTTGAGGCATGTCCCCGGATCATTTTGAAAATCCCTTGAAATATTCCAAGTTCATTTTTGGACTTATCATATTATTTCATTAATCATCAGAGGTTGAAGTGTGACTATCTTGTTTCTCGGTGAAACTTGACAATTTAATTATCCCGAGGATAGGATTCTCGATTAATCAATTGATGTTTCACTTAAGAGTTATGTGAGTGGGTGCCCCTAAGGCAAGTTTAGGTCATTCAAGACCGTGGTGCCCATAGTTAAGGTCAGGCTTGTAGTGTTTAAACGTGTTAGTCACCAATTATGTTGTTTTCTAAATCCAATCAATTGACTTAGAAATTGAGCCTAAGTCACTACGAAGCCTTTAACAATCATGATAGGTGAAATGATGATTATCAAGATTTTGATTGCAGTAACATATATCCATATCAAATGGTCAAACCATCCTCAATTTTGGGCTAAAGAAAAGTAAACTATCATCTTTTTTACTTAAGCCCATCACTTAAGAATCGTTTGATCTTAGTTGACTTCCAAGTTATGAAGATTAGGGGGATTATGATTTTGTTAATGTTGTGCAAGGATGGTGAGTGAGTTTCTACCCTTTAACCCCATTGTATTTCAATCATCCAATCATTTTATTAAGATCAAAATTACTCATTTTCCCTTGGTTAATCCTAAATTTTGATTAAGGCACCAAAATCTAAAATGACTATTTTGCCCTTGGGGCACTTCACCTCATAACTCATCAAACACAACTCAAATGATTTTGAGGGTTTAGAGTGTCATATCCATAAGGTAATTATAATGTTAGAAAAGAACATGTGGACCTCTCAAAATTTTGATTTAATTTAGATAATTATTTAAATTTAGAAGATAGGATTTTCAAAAGTTAATTTATTTAATTACCCAAAATAAAGTTTATATTTATGAAAAAATTATTAGAGGTTTTCTAAGGTCATAGAAACACTTAAACAAAATTTCATAATTTTTTGAATAAAAAATCTATTATTATTATTTAATTTTTAATCACTTTCAATGATTAAATTGAATAGAAAATAATATGTTAATTGCAAAAACCATTTTTATATTTTTAATAGACTTCTTTGAATTTAGGAAACCGAGAGAGTCAAATCTTATATTTTTGTAGTTTTTAATTTTATTATAATTATTTTAATGGGAAAACATGAAAATTTTATTTTTAAGCCTTTAAAATTTATTTTTAACTTAGAAAAAATTAGGAAAAATGTCCTAATGAATTCTAAGTGATCAAGGGACTTTCCCACTCATTTTAAACCATTTTTTGTACTTTTAAAAATATTTATTATTTTAATTATTTTTAATTCAAAATATATTTTAAAAATGAAATATTTTCACAAAATTTTATTTTTATAAAACTCTCCTGATCACGAGGAACTCAGAAAAAGAACTTTCATAATTTTTCTAAGCATATTTAATTTAATATAATTATTTTTATACAAAAAAAGTAAGGCTTCCTTAAAAATTCACTTTAGTGCTTAGACTATATCAAATAATTTTGATATTTTTACAATGAGTAAACATAATTTTTAGGAATAGTGGGAAGTGATTTTTTCAATTTTTGAAAAGTATATAATTTACATAAATTAATATAAAGTATATGCATTTAATTAAGTACAAATATGTATAAGATGATTCAAAGCATCACAATATTTTTTCTAGACTTCTCTGTCTACAGAAAACCTACAAAAATTATTCCCACAATTTTTTAAATGATATTTTGATTTATATAATTAAAATAGCCAAAATAGTCACCTTAGCATGAAAATTAGGGCTAGAAGCATAGGGATGTCATCTGACCTTGGAAAAATTAGAAGACGTAGCTTCTATCATGAGAAACAAACCCTCAAAATTTCAAGCCATGCTAAAATGTTTTAAGCCATGGAGAATTAAAATATCACAGAGGGTATTTAATTAATTAAAAATCAGAGAATGAGAAAATAATTTTTATGTTTAGTCCACATTATTATCCTTTGTTCACTGAGCAAGTAGGTATTTTTATTTTATTTTTATGATTTTTCTACACAAAGTTATGCATTTTTAAAGTTATGTGTATTCAAATAAATAAGAAAATCCTTATTTTTCTACTTAAGTGACGCGGCACCGCGTCAACTTACGGCGGCTCCTAAGCTCCACGCGGCGTCGTCTGGTTCTGCATCGCCATCCACCTCAGCGCTGACTTAGCCCGGGGTTCGTGTTCTATTCCTTTGTCTGGTGCAATCTCGTCCATCCACCCAATACATGCTCGATCAGATGGCTCTCTATCATCATCTCCGATAGTCAAAACTCGTGAACCGTCCAACTTTAAACCCTAATATCTCAGCCTAGACTCAACCAAATTGCTTCGGGTTTGTTCCAACACCTTCATCTACTCAAGACGAGTATATCTAAAAGGTTACATTGCTATGAATTGCAAGTTTTCTTCACAAAAGACCAAACCGAGCCCAAAATTAGGGCTAATGAGTTATACCTTTACCCAAGAGGTTAGGCCTCGATTGAATGCTTGCGGAAGCTTTAGTGGAGTCTGGCAAACCTCGTGGATGTGTTTATTTCCTTTGGTGAAGGCTCCAAGTATGATTTCGATCAAAGGGTGGAGTAGCCTTGGTCTAGGGATAGGTTAGAGGGCTCAACAGAGGGGGATTTTGATTGGGATCTTCCTCTCTTGCTCTGGTGAAGCTAAGGAGCAAATCAATTTGGGGGAGTTTTTAGGAAGGCCGAATTTTACCCTTATTTTGAGCTCAAAAATTGAGCTCAATTGATGGGGAAGATGGCCAAAGGATGGTTGCAATGGGGTTAAGGAGTCTTGGAGGAGCTCTGGAAACAATTTTAATAGAGTTTTCTGAAGAAAATTTTTTGATCCCCTTTGAAGCCATGGAGGGGGTGTTTAAGTAAAACAACCTAGGGTGGTTGTCCTAACCTTCAATTGGGTGCAATGTGTGAGCTGAGGTGGAGGGCTTCAAGATGCTAAACATCAATCAAGGCTAGACACATCGGATAGGTGAAATTGGGTTTGAATTTAAGCATAGGGGCTCTCAGTTTTGACTCCTCCGGAGACTAGGGTGGCTGGCCATGGCAGGGGAGGTGCTTATGTGGCTCTGGAACCTCAGAGGAATCTGTCACAATAATTAATTTGGGCTGGTGATAGGTTTTGGCAAAGATAGGCTAGCCATGACTTTGAGCTCAATTGATTGATCAACAGTATGTAGATGATTGTCATGAAGATTTTTGGTGAAGGATTGAAATAATTTTAAGTTCAATTGGAAGCTCAATTTGAAGGATTTTGGGATTTTGGTCAATTTGGGCATAATGGACTAGATTTGGGTCTAGGTTGAGCTAAGGTTGGGCTAAGTCCAAATTGATGGTTGAAAATGGTCTATAAGAATGTCATGAAGATTTTCCAACATAAATTGGGTGTCAATTTTGGGGTTTAGGCATTCAAATTGGTGGAATTTGGAGGTATGACCAATTTGGGGCAAATTTTGGGATTTTTGGACATGGGTTAAAATTAAGTGAAATTGAGGCTTCACCAAGGCCAATCGAAGTTCAAATTTGGTGTGTAGGATTTTTATGAAGAGTTTACGATTCAAATTGGGGCAAATTGATTGGGCTAGGTGAGATTAGGCCATATAATCAAAATTGGGGGTTTTGAATTAGATCAAAATTGAGCTCAATGCATGGGCCAATTGGGCTTGGATTGGGTTTTGATTGGTCAAATGAAATATGAATTTGAGTTTAGGATTGAAATTGAGAGGAATTAGGGCCAAATTGATGGACATTTGAGGTGAATTTGGGGAAATTGGGTCTTTAAAGACAATTTGGGGGTTTTGGTCAAAATAGTCAAATTGGTCAAATTGGGTTCAATTGAAGGGTCCAAATTTATTTTGGAGATATTTGAAGTGATTTTTGAGGTTTTGGGAAAGTTTGGGGTGCCAAGGGTATTTTTGTAATTTTGGCAAACTTGGGGATATTTTGATAATTTTAGAAATTTTGGGTGGTTTGGTCAATATGGGTATTCCGAAATGGGTTGAGATGATTTTTGAATCAATTTAGGTATTTTGGGTGAATTTGAGGATGTTGACCAAATTTAGGGTTTCAAGGGCATTTAGTTAATTTGGGTGGATTTAGAGGCCAAATGCCAAGTTGGACATTTGGGTAGAATTGGAGTGCCAACCACCCTATATGAGCCATGGACTAATGAAATCCCCATTTGGGTCCTCTATGTATTGGTCTTAGCTAAATCTTAGCCTATGGCTAGTGGATTTAGGGGGTCATCTACCTGAGTCTCCCAAAAGATCAAGGGATCAAAGTCAACAATTTTGGGTTTAAGGTTGCAAGTGGGTGTACGTGGTAGTGAGTGTAAGTGAGTGAACTAGCTCCAGACTAATACCTAGGGTCAACCCTAAGGTCAAAAAATCCTATGGGAACTCTCCTTGAGATCCTCCATACTGACCTCACCTACTAAGTGCTAGAGGTTAGGACCATTATGTGGAACTTCAAGTTGAGCAAGGAAGAGTTTAGAGTTCCTAATGGTTAGGGTTCTTTTCTAGTTTTCTAGGAATAGTCAACATGAAAGTCTTATGGCTAGACCCTAGGCTACTAAAGAGGAAAAACTAAACCTCAACCAAAAGTGAGGTCAACAGTCTCGTTGAGCCAGCTTCAAGAGGTTTTGATCAGGAAAAATATGTGTAGCTGCCTTCACCCCAAAATAAAGCTCACATCCCTCTATTACTTTTACCAACACAAATTTTTCCTTAAGAACAATCCTTCCATCAATGTCATAATCATACCACCTAAATAATATCTTTACATATCACCTTGGTTGAAAATGACAAATAATTCACAAATATGGATGACTTTTTAGTGGTTGATTCGCTTCCAACCTACAACGCCATTATCGGTTAACTTCAACTCCATAAATTCAAGGTTGTAACATCAACGTACCATGTAGTAGCAATTTTTTTGAGCTACGGGAAGGTTATCACTACTATGGGTAGGCTGGATTAGTCCTAAACATGCTACCTCTAAGTGGTTAGATGCGTGGAGCAGAAGTCACTTGAGCTTCAAAACCTAAGTGAATTGGGTTTTGAGAGTAGCAAGGTCACTCTTTAAATCCCAGTATTGACGAAAAAAATGGGTAAATTTCTTCTAACAAGTAAACATCTTGATGTAAGGTCGAAAGATATGTTGTCCAGACCTTCCAAGTGCATCGAAAAGTTTTTCATTAGTTAGCCTCCAAAATGCCAGGGACCAGCCGATGTTGCATGTTGTCGAATGAACATTAATCCATCCACCTGGCAGATGAAGCAGAAGATGAGGTCTACGACTATCACCTTGGTTGAACTAATTCGAGAGGAGGTACAAAAACTACTGAGGATAAATTTGTTTGAGAGGTGCAAACTTTAACATGGGTATTAAACATAGTGATAATGGAAAATATAAATTAAAAGTGAATGATGTGCATCAAATTTAAGAACATAAACTAACATCTGTAGAATATGAAGCTTGTGCATTTTCTAGACCATGATTTACACACACATACATACATGCAGACACAAACACAAACACACACACACACACACACACACATAATACACACATACATAACACACACATAGACACACAGATGGACGCATGCACGAACAAACAAAAAAATGAAACCACCCTGCCCCTACTAGTTCCATTCTTCTCCTTCCGGTCTCTTCTCACCCCCAGGCCTCTCCTTTCCCTAAGGCCCTTTCTCTCCTTCAAGTTTCATTTTAGCCCCAAGGAGAGATCGCACTGTAGAAAGTCCAAAAGTGATCCTCATCATTTTCATATTGGGGGCCTCATCCGAAGATTTCAAATCATTTTCCAAGAGGATGTTTGAAATCTAGGTGACTAAGACACACAGACACACAAGCAACTTTAGATAATAAAGGTGACAATTATGGCCTATTTATAAAAAATTTGGGTATGAAAATCTAGGGAGTGTAATTGTTACAGCTCTTATAACAAAAATAAGTATATATTTTTATGCTTAATTCTTTTATTCTTATGTCAGCTGCCTGTCACGCTCCACCATATTCTAGAAATTGGCAAGAACCTCATGGGATGGAAAGTTCTAGAGAATGCCATAATATAGAGAGGCATCTATGGGATCTTAGAAGATTCCACCACATTCCGGAAAATGCTAAATGGAAAAGCTCCAATGATAAACTTAAGAGTAACCTAAAAAGTTCTAGTTCTATGTATTTACATAAGAGAGGAGAGTAGAACTCTCTAGAAACTAGAATAATCTTATGTATTATAGAATGTTCTCTTCAGCTTGGAGGGGGCTATAAATAAGAGCCCCTCCCCTCATTTATTACCTAAGAAAGCATCCAAGCTTCCAAGTATTCAAGTGTTGTAATTGTTCTTTTTTAGTGAAGTGTTCATTTCTCTAATACTTCTCCATATTTTTCTTCTTTGAGTGCTTTGTGCTTACATATCAAAGTTTTGTGAGGGATATTAGGTTGATTTAGTGCTAAAGAAGAGTGCTAAAACTGCACAGGTGATTTGTGAAAAGTTAGCCTGTGACAGTTGGTATCAGAGCCTCGCTTCGAAGGAATGACAGAGTGTTAAAGAGAATGTAATGGAGTCTGAAGCCTCTAATGTGGAATCATCTCAACAATGGCGAGGTCGTCAGGGGCAACGAGATCCAACTACATCCAAAGCACATGGGAGGTCTAAAGAGATCATGCATGGCTTTGATTCACGCCTTGCTCAGGTGGAGGCAATGAATGACGTAGAGGCCCAGATAGAGGATCTTAGCCAAAGGGTTGATGGAATCGAGGAGGAGGACATCACCATCCATTTAACGATTATATGTATGATGCTCCAATTGAAGGAGTTCTTAAGGGACCAAATGGCTAAGATTCAGGAGGACTTGCTAGGGGAGCTCCAAGAGGTAAGAAGAGTCCATGAAGAAGAGATAAGCGACGTACATGCTATTTTAGAAAAAAATGCGTGGGTCATCTTACTATACAATAGGCACTAGCGACACCTAGCAAACATCACACCTTCAAAGCTAAGAGGATTGAAGTTCCAAAATCAAAAAAGTTTTGGAAGAGCTCGCAACGCAAAGGAAGTTGACAACTTTTTATGGAGATTGGAGCAATACTTCGAAGCGATGAGGATCACGGATGAAGAAGCAAGAATTTAATTTACAACTCTTTATCTCTTGGCCATCACTATACTATGGTGGAGAAGGAGATGAGACATCGAGAAAGGTATGTGCACCATATTTACCTTTCCTGATTTCAAGAGAGAGCTATATAAATAATTCTATCCTGAAAATGCGGAGGATGGGGTTAGAGCCCAATTATGAAGGCTCAAGAAATAGGGATCGATTCAAGAATATATTAAGGTGCTCACTAGCTTGGTCCTTGAAATCTCTGACATGTCAGACAATGACGTTTTGTTTAACTTCATGGATGGATTCCAACAGTAAGTGAAGACCGAGCTTAGGAGGCATGGAGTACAAGATCTTGCTACTATCATCGTTGTTGCAGAAAGCTTGGTTGATTATACGAAGGAGCCTAGAAAGTCAAAGAATAAGAAGAGTAACTATGTCAAAGAGGGGGAAATTAAAAATCAGCATAAAGAGGAGAGTCATCGTGAATCAACCCCACCCAAAGCAAGAGACAAGGAGGTGTCTGATAACAAAACAAAACAACATAACAACTGCTTCCTTTGTAGAGGACCTCATTGGGCAAGGGATTGCCCTCAGAAGAAGGCTATAAGGACTTTTCTTGCTAGCCATCAAGAGGAAGGTGGTGATATGGTGGCACAAGTTGGATCTATACAACTGTTGAATGGGATGCAAGCCCCAACAAAACCCCAAACGAAGGGGTTACTCTTTATAGAGATGGTAATAGGCGAGAAGACCACTAAGACAATGGTGGACACGGACGCTTCTCACAACTTCATCTCCATGCAAGAAACAAAGAGACTGGGTTTGCAGATAACTAAAAGAGGAGGCTCCATCAAGGTAGTCAACTCAGAAGTAATGTCAATCCATGGAATAGGCAGAGGAGTAAAGACCAACATTGGAATGTGGTTAAATATCTTAGACTTCTCTAGTATTCCAATGGATGATTTTAAATTTTTCTCGGGGATGAACTTCTTGGATCAAACAAAAGCATTCCCAATGCCCTTTGCCAATAACATATGCATCACGAAAAGCAACCAAGCTTGCTTAGTTCCAATAATAATGGCTAAGAAGTAAGAAGCTAAAATACTATCGATTATCCAATTCAAGAAGGACATTCCACAATACAAGGGGAGCAACTTGGCAGTTGTTCATGATTCAGATGAAAAAGAGAAGCCTCGAGGAGGCATGCCAAGGGAAGTGGTGGAGACTCTACCACCAAGAAGGGAAAAAATCATTGAATTAGGCTGGAGCCAAGGACGAAGTTGCCAGCCAGGAAGGAAGAACCCAAGATTGCCAAGATCAAACAAAGGAAGCGAGTACGAGTACCAAGAGGAAGCCGCAATTAGGGCATTGCAAGCTTAACTGGGGGAGAGTGTCACGCTCCGCCATATTTTAGAAATTGGCAAGACCCTCATGAGATGGAAGGTTCTAGAGAATGTCAGAATATAGAGAGACGTCTATAGGACTCTAGAAGATACCACCACATTCCGAAAAATGCCAAATGGAAAAGCTCCATGGATGAACTCCAGAGCAACCTAGAAATTTCTAGGGCTATGTATTTACATAAGAGGAGTGTATTGCTCTCTAGAAACTAGAATAACCTAATGTATTCTAGAAAGTACTTTTGGGCTTGGAGGGGGCTATAAATAAGAGCCCCTCCCCTCATTTGTAATCACCTAAGAAAGCATCCAAGCTTCCAAGCATTCAAGTGTTGTAATTGTTCTTTCTTAGTGAAGTGTTATTTTCTCCAATACTTCTCCTTAATCTTCTTCATAGAGTGTGTTGTGCTTACAAGTCCAAGTGTTGTGAGGGATATTAGGTTGATTTAGTGCTAAAGAAGAGCGTTAAAGCCACATAAGTGACTTGAGAAAAGTTAGTCATTGACATTTCGCTTTTAATAAGAGAATTGAGAAACTAAAATATGTACATAGAAAATACTTCAACACAAATCTCGTGGAGATTCAACTGATAAAGAGACAAAGAAATGCAACTAAGGTGGGCTCACCAGCGAAAGACTAAAGAGCCCACTAGCGGGAGACCAAAGGGCCCATTAACGTGAGACCAAAGGACCACTTGACCAAGGGTAGCTCCCCTAAACCGAGGCTGAGGCCGATCAGATGTCTCGAGGACCAAGGCTAATTAAGTCAAGTTGAGTCACCAACCTACCTCTTGTCATAACCTAACTAAAAGGAAGAGTTCAACATCACCAGTCATCTCACAGACACCCTTTAGGTTCCTCATTAGGGGCCGAGAACTAGCCATAATATAATCCACTGAGCATGCCAAAGGACCCCCTTCATAAAGGAGTGAGTTACTTTATCAAACTAAAATAATTCATCATCTGCCCGATAGTCTAATCTTATTCTACCGATCAAAGCCCCTGAAGATCGATAGTTGACAACCAAACTAAAACAACCGACATACAAAGTCAAGTCGACCGAGCTGAATTTTGTCATATAAAAGTTCATCAAAAGTCGGTTGACGACACTGACTCAACACAATCGGACCCACATGTCTTGACCAAACCAAGACTCGCTGATTTCAGCCGGCCGAGTCATTGAGTAGTCGAGCAGTAAGCCCGTATATATAAAATACCAAATATATCCTGTAACACCCCTATTAAAGTAGGGAAAAACATTTAATTTTATATATTATACCCATCCTCTATAAACAAGAGGATCATTTCATAAGAAAGTGCTAATCAACAATTCATATTACTCTTCATTACCATACATTTCTCTCTCTGTGCATATCCCTCCTTTCTTACACGTTCTATTCTTCGGGTGGGATTAATGGACAAATCATGATTCAACAATATGTAAATGCCCCCAAGCAAAATATGTTTTTTTTTTTTATTATTATTAAACGGGCCAGAAACGGAACCACCATACTCTACCCTAGCCTGCATGCATGTATATCCACAAAAGTTACACATCCACTGATAAAACATTCTATTTTTAGTTTCAGCATATA
>NEWO01000196.1:625274-639567 GCA_003013225.1 Phalaenopsis aphrodite | reverse complement strand
TTTTTATCGTACATATTCTCGGATCAGGTATAATTTGATTTACTTTAAATCACTCTTATTTATGTTACGAGGACTTTATTATATAAATATCTTCAAAGCTACGATTATTTTTTCTTCATAGCTTTTGCCTATTTTTTAGTCTTTTCTTTCTTCTTTTGCTTTTTTAAAGCAATGGTGACCTAAAAAAGGGGATTTAAAAAAGGGCAGACATTGAGAAAGCTATACTTCTGATCAAAACAAAAAGGGGTGAGAACATAAGCATAGGCAGTTGTGTATTAAATTACAATCTTTTTAAATCATACTACAAATGCATATATGTTCTTTCAATTGGTTCTACAAGCTACACATTATTTGCACAAGGTCCTTGAGAACTTTTTACCAAGAATCCTACATAGTGATAGAGTAATCAAACAACTTATGCATAAATCCACAAAATAGAATTGATTCTTTTTTTGTGACTGGAATTAATTCAAACAGCAACCATAATCCTTGTCAATTGCCACTTATCCACCAAGAAAACCATGTAGTTTTTAACCCAATGAAGCCTATAAAATAATAAATATCAGTACAACATCCTGAATGGATCGTTAAACCTGCAAAACCATGGTGAATTCATTCTCAATCACATTACCGTTTTTCTTATCCACCCATCAAGCAACTTAGGAAAACAGGAGACAGAAAATAGCACAAAAGGTTTTACCTATGGTCTATCAGCAAGTAACATTCCACTTAATCAATTTCAAAATTGCGAGTATAGCATATGAAATTAATTCTATTCCATGCGAACCCATTTCAGGAAGTAGCTAAGTTGAGCTTGCGTGAGCTTGGCTCCATTAATATAACAAACCAATCTCAACAAAGGCAGAGCTAGAGTTTGCAAAGGAACACGTAAAATTTATGAGTAAAATTCTAAGCTAGGCTTCGCATGCTCATCCAGTTGACCTTTCATAGGAGAAATTTACTTCAACTCCTGCCATCAATATTTCATGACACTAGAAATCCTAGAACTCTATCCATTTTCCAAACACTCTTCCTATGGCCATTGAAGAGCATTTAAGCAAGGAACTTCATCTTCTCTTTAAGCAATCATCTCCCACAACTCATCACAATTTAAAAGTAAATCTTAGCCACTCAAACCAACTTGCCAATAAGAATCATTGAAAACAATCCATCACTTCAAGGTTTAAAAATACCCCAATTTGTTTACTTGATTCACAAACTATAGCCCCTCTACATCTACATCTGTTTTGATGGCCAAATCCCTCTCGATCCATACCTTTTGATTAGGACGGTGCTTATGTTTTTCGATTGAGCAACCACCCCTATAGCAATATTCTAAGTCATCCTTGGCCTAGGAGTGCAATTGAATCAAGTTGAATGGTGAAAATGCTTGCGCTTAGGTAGATAAAAGTCAGTGAGCTGAGCTTGGAGCTAATAAATCAAGCTTGAGCCAATCTCAACTAGACTCATTAGATTATGAGCTGGCACATTGAAAGAATATTACTATCAGTATACGTAAAATTTATTAGAATTCAAGTGCTTAAGCATAAAATTATTAAAAATATTGAACAATTATTTCTCGCTTTCATATATCAAGTGATTTCATATTATTTTTTGTCTAATTTACCGTTCATATTGTCAACTTATTAAAACATTAGCTTGAATCAAAATTATTTTCTACTTCAATAATAAATGACTTGGCTTGTGAGCCGACTCAAACTTGTAGAATTAAACTTAAGCTCAAGTATGAATTTGATTAATTAATCACGCTCAAGTTGGGGTATGGTGTAACTCGATTTGAGTTGACTTGTTTACATCATTAACTTAGCCAAGCTTCTCATCTACACTCGATAGCTATAGTCTATTATCTTATGGCAATCCCATATCTCTCAGTCCATGGATATTAAAGATGACATACCTTAAAAATATATTGTGGCCCAATTATGTTTACCTCATGTCATTGGTAATTTCATATGTTTCATGCCCACAAAAGCATGATCATAGAAAATTCTCAACAAGCCAAACTAAATATTGATTACTAAAATTAAAGAAAAGGCAAAAATGAAAGAGATCTCAAAAAAGTTAGGATGTAGTCAAGATATTACTCTTGGCCATTAGTAAGAAAACCAACTTAGTGCAAAAGGCATCCATTTGTGACTAGAAAAAAGCTTAAGTCAGTTTAGGAGAAAAAACCAAAAGAAAAATCCTGTATAAATAAAAGTAAAACTTTTAAAAATGTTGGGAGAATATGACCAAATAGTGGTTTTTGATAGGTTAATGCAAAGCACAACTATGATGCATGAATGGGTTATAACATTCAAAGCCTATAACTTAATAACAAAAGGAAGCCTAACTTCGGAAATCTAGCCATAATGACTCAGTTTAGGAGGTATTTAGAACCATATATTGGTAGCACATAACTCGAGAAAGTAGGAGATTTTTGTCTTCCTCGCTCGGCTCTACTAGGGTTTCGCCTGGCGAACCCTAAAAACAGTTTACGGCTTCGCTCTCTCTCTCTCTCTCTCGCTCGCGTGTTTCCTCTCGGTGTCTTCGCGCCCTTTGTCTCCCCCGTTCCTCTGAGACGAGGCTCGTTTCCCGCTCGCGTGTTTCTGCGCTCATTTCTGCTCCAGTGCGGCCCGTCTCACCGCTCGCGTATTTTCCGGCTCAACCTCGCGCTGCTCGCGATCGCGATTGTTCTCTGCACTCAGTTTCACCGCGTCGTTCGGCTATTTCGACGCGTTTATTTCCTTGTCTGCTTTCTTCTCTAAACGTCGCACCTATCTTTGATGATGGCTTCAGATAAATCGTATGTAGCTGCCCTTGCCGGTGTCCACGCTTCAGGCACATCAAAATCTTTCCCTCCTTCGTTTGAGTGGGCGAAGGACATCAAGAAACTTGGTATGAAGAATGGAAAGTCTGCCATCATTTTTACAGAAGCTGAAGGTATTCAATTTGGTTCCTCCTGTCATCTGAATTTGGTTGGAAAATTTCTATATGATCATCCCAAAATGGGGCTCATTCGCAAAGAATTTGAACTTATGCTTCTTATTGGAAAATTTCTATATGATCATCCCAAAATGGGGCTCATTAGCAAAAAATTGAACTTATGCTCCTTGTTGGAGAATGGAAAATTAGATTATTAGATGGGAGACACATTCTTATTCAAATAAACAACGAAGAAGTTTACATGCGCTTATTTNTCGTTCGGCTATTTCGACGCGTTTATTTCCTTGCCTGCTTTCTTCTCTAAACGTCGCACCTATCCTTGATGATGGCTTCAGATAAATCGTATGTAGCTGCCCTTGCCGGTGTCCACGCTTCAGGCACATCAAAATCTTTCCCTCCTTCATTTGAGTGAGCGAAGGACATCAAGAAACTTGGTATGAAGAATGGAAAGTCTGCCATCATTTTTACAGAAGCTGAAGGTATTCAATTTGGTTCCTCCTGTCGTCTGAATTTGGTTGGAAAATTTCTATATGATCATCCCAAAATGGGGCTCATTCGCAAAGAATTTGAACTTATGCTCCTTATTGGGAAATTTCTATATGATCATCCCAATTATGCTCCTTGTTGGAGAATGGAAAATTAGATTATTAGATGGGAGACACATTCTTATTCAAATAAACAACGAAGAAGTTTACATGCGCTTATTTGCTAGAAGGATAATATGGATTGATAACAGAACAATGAAGATTCCGAAATGGTCTATGGATTTTGACCCGCTGACGGAACCGCCAATCATTCCGGTTTGGATTCGTCTTTCTGGTTTGAAATTTCATTATTTTTCTCAAAAAGTATTGTACTTTATTGCCTCTACGTATAAGAAGTCACTCAAGACAGACATTCCTACTTTTAATTTGTCCCGTCTTTCTGAAGCAGAGTACTTGTTGAAAGAGACATCACTTCACCCGTTTCTGAGGAAATCTGGTTAGACACACAACACCAGGGATATTGGCAGAAGGTAAAGATTGAACATTTTTCGTCATATTGTTCAAACTGTCGTATGTTCGAACACTCCAGTTCTCAATGTCACCATCTACACCCTCAACTCAGACCAAAAAAGCAAATAGCTCCGTTAGAGGTTGTGATTTCATCTTCTCCTGATCAGGCAGGCAATATGACAATCATTCAATCCCCAGTTGTAGCTCCCTCATCTTTGAAACCTCCAATCGTGGGGGGGGAGGGAGTTTCTTCAGACCCCGCCTACTCTAGAACCTATCACTGATATTATATATATATGTGCATGGCCTGTTGGTTGGCGGGGTTCACTGTAAGTCTCTGCAAGTTACGGGTTTGATCCCCCGTGGCGCGGGATTCTCAAATAATTATGCACATGGTGCGGGCTCGCAGCATGGAGCATTGATGCGCATGGGAAATCGATATTTGGGCCTCTGGCAAATATCAATTATGGTTATATATATATAACCATAATCACTTTACATTTTTCTTTGCCAATGCTCCTTCCCGTCATTGGTGGTTGACGAGAGACAAAACAGCTGCTGCTCACCGGCTGCATCCAAGGAGAACAAAAGTAGAGGAGAAAATAAAAGAAAAAAGAGGAAAGGAAAGGAAAGGAAAGAGATGGATTTGAGGAGGTAAATTTACAATGTATAAGGATAGTTATATAACATCTAGGTTACCCGAGCAGCTTTTTTATTTCTCCTAAATTCTCCTTTTCGCGTAACTCTTGCGCCTGACCACGGGCAAAATAGGAGAAGGTAATCGAGCCTGGTATGACGAACTGCTGCCTACAGCTCTCGGTTGGGATTTTGGAAGGGAAAAATCAAAGTTTTTGAGGGGTAAATTTTGGGAGGTAAGATAATCTATACTTGAACATACATATGAATTCTTATACACGAAAACCAAATTAATGAAATTTCAGCCATCTGAGAAAATTCAAAGATGATTAGGTAAGACGTAATGTAAATATATGTATTTATATATTTACTTCGTATAACGACTTCCACTAAATTTAATTATGCAAAAAAAAAAAAAACCATTTAATTCCTTCTTTTGTTAGGAATGACAAAATATGAATAATATAAATAAAAAATGAACCTTAAAAGTGATAGAATTGAATATGGAAAACCTACTTGAGGTAAAAATATTTATTTAATATTGTTGATAAATTGCAGTAGGTTAAATTTAGAATTTTCTTTAATACAAATCGTGAATTTAAAAAATGATCTTAATTTATTAGAACTAAATGAAAATATGATACTAAATAGAACGCAATGGAGAAAAAGGATTCATGTAGTTGTTGTTGTTCTACAAATTGTGAATTCCAGGCAATTTACACTGAATGGTGAACATAAGGCGAGCCTGGAAACACTTATTGCGAGGTTGTCCCATCAAAATAGGTGAAATAATCATGTAATAAATTAATAAGAAAATCCTTCTATAGGATTAATGTGTGATATATTGATAATAAATTGATTTTAAAAATTTTTGTACATTGTCGATTACCTACATAAGTTAAGGAAAAAAATTGAGTTGACATCACTAATTGTATGGATTTTATTATATTATTGGGCATGTTCATTAAATGAATCATTTGGAGGTGCTCTCACAAAATTATAAATGCATTTGAGAAATGGTTTTTAACTGATAAAATGATCAAAGGAATAACACAAATATTGTGATAAGTAGACTATTATATTGATGAAATGTGCAGGTAAAGATGATGGAGGAGAGAAATTCTAGAAATTTTTACTCCTAATATTGATGTTGGAAGTAGGGTTGTCAAAAAAGCTCATTATTTGTGAACAACTCATGTTCAGTTTGTTGAGTAACTCATATTCAAATTGTTCGTTAAGGGAGTCGAACACAAATAAATTTTTTAAACTTAAATTATAAACGAGCCGAACGCGAATAACCTTTGTTTGATCTTGTTTGACTCATTTTAGCTCTAAATAAGAAAATTATATATATTATTTAAATCATAACATATTATATATATTTATATCTAAATTTAAATTACTATAGCTCGTGTGGTAATGTGGTTTTGTTCTTTTTATTGCACAAAAAAAGTACAGGTTCGAATCCAACACCTTACATCTAATTTTCTAATTAATTTAAACGAGTCAATTTCGAGTGGAACACAAGCCAAACATAAACAAGACTCTGTCAATGAAGTTGAACACGAACACACTGTTTACGAGCAATTTCGAACACGAGTCATTTTCAAAAAAAATTAGTTTCGAACGAGACAGACACAAGCCCAGCCTAAGCTTGTTCAAGTTGGCTCAATTACAACCCCAACTAGAATTGACATTTTGATATCAAGACTATTGATAATTGATATTTTGAGAGATATCATACATTTATCAATAGTTGTTATAATCGATAGGTTGAATGACGACATAACAAAAAGAATTAAACAAAAGCATATGCAAGTACATGTGACAGTTCTAAGACAACATACAATAAGTATGAAGCAAGTAAATACATTCATATGATTACGAAAGGGATAAATGAAATATGTGTCTGTTATAGTGTGTCCTTTTTACTACTTTTATATCATTATTTACATATTTCATATAATTAAATCATGTTTATAATGTATTGTTGTCACCCATACAAACCATAGTTGTGCATTTATATTATTTTCTTTCCGTCTTTGAAATCTTATTTCACTGGTCATTTCATTGAGTTTATAGCTAACTCTTGTTTGTTATTGTTCCTCAAGGAGTGGTAAGGAGTTCAAGGGCAAATTGGGTAGGTGAGCTTTTGTATAGTTTTTTTTTTATAAAGTTTGAAAAAAGTTATAATTATTTTTGGGTATACATTTTTTATATGTTTAATGTTTAGTAGCACTATTATAATTTGTTAAATTATTATACACGCTTCCTCTGTGTTGGAGTTGAAAATGAATAGTAACTTGAATTGGATTGTTTAAATTTGTGATGATTGAGAAAGACTAAGTCTTGATTTCTGCAAGTTAGAACGAGTGTTGGTGGAATTTTTCTCTGACTGAGTTTTCCACCTCTGCTACATCACTGTTTGACTCTAGAGGGAGTCAGCTGGGGTGTGACAATTGGTAGTGACCATACTGAGTTAACATATATGATTACAAGGTAATATTGATCAATGAATAACTCTTTCAAGTTAAAGAGAACTTTCTTAATTTGATTTTAAAGTTTCCGAGTTTTTTTAGAATTAATAAAGAATATCAATGTCATGACTTCATTTCTGCGAGGTTATTTAGATAATTATGATGATTACCAACTTATTTGTGTAGATTTTCGCAAATATCCTCCTATAAATAGGCTTAATCATATAACAATATAAGTTTAAAGATATTTGAATGTTGCCTAGAAGAAGAAAGATGGTTAAAACCAACAAGCTTGTAATGATATAGATTTGAGTGAGGCATATAAATTATAAGATCCAAACTATTTTGTTGAAGGTCTATTCTCCATGATTTATCCAACTAGATTTATTGATAATTGAGTTGAGTGTAGAATGAATGAAAATGTCAACAGACATGAAAGAGGTAGGGTTTCAGTGGTAATCTCAAGATAGTGGGAGTGTTTCATGAGTAGAGGTCTAAGCATGGATATAGATCAAGTGGGGCCAAACCAAAAATATATTTTAGTGCTCCAAGTTCTCTATAGTTTAGATTTTATTTCTTGCGCTGCTCTTACTTATCTATTAATTGCTCGGACTAAAAATCATTGTGGTGATTTACGTTAAGTAGTTTTGTGCTATAGATTGTTGACTAAATTATTTTAATCATGTCTAAATAACAAAAGCTCACATTTTAGCACCAAGTCATTCCTGGATCGCCATATATCTCTGTAATAATATTGATTAGTTACTTTGTTGTTTATTAAATATAGTGAAAGCTTATGTGCTGCAGTAACTCATTAGTAATTATGCATGCAAGTTGCATACTCACATGACAAGTTTTATCATAAATCCATTCACCAAAATTCATCCTGATCAGATGTCAACATTTGTTTTAGAATACTTGATTTATTATTTAGCTTCGAATACTACTTGTTAAATATTCCGTTTCTATTAGCACATTTAATTATGAAGTATTTAAATTTTTAGATTTTATAAGTAAATTCTAAGTGTGAAAAGTAGCAACAAATCCATTTCATCCCTACCTCTCTTGATGCGTCTCTACTCCACAAAATCCAAGGATAATGATTTCTAAGGAAGGAGATACGTGCAACGATGGATTGTTCGTGAAGGTCGAGTTCAACTTATGCCTGCTCCTCCAGCAGTTGTATTAATTCCATACAGGTTAGACCATCAATGCCTCTAATTAATTCTTTCTCTTCATCGTTATAGACATCCAAGATTGGTAATATATTAAGAATTTGAATCAACTGGCCCTCATTGCATCTTTATGATCTCTTCATAGTAGTTATGTATTTAGTAAGTAAATTAAAAGATTGTCAATATAATTTGTCATATTTTTGCATTCGTCTGACAACGATTTATACTCATCCTATATTAATTTGCAGTTCTCATCCACGAAGGACCGCATAAACCTCCTAAATTCTAATCACAAAATAAAACTAACACTTCAAATTATCAAAAACATCCATGTGAAATGCTCAATTACAGGCACAACCACCAACAAGTGAACTGCTAAACACTAGAATCATTCCGTGTGCCACTAAAAATATCACTCTTGCTAGCAAGAGAAGCCATTATTAAGATGCCACAACAAACTTCAACGGAAAGATGCAAAAAACAAATCATATTGACATGAGATTCATTATGTTGATATGAGATTCATTAGGGGATACAGATAAGGTTTGAAAGTGTTGAGCATAAAAAAGCAGATTAGAAGAACAATTACATTCGGTTATCTATTTAAATTAATGCATCAAAATGAAAATAACGACCGTTACATTTGCACCACTGAAAGCTCAAGTCAATGCTTTAGATTGTGAGCCTCCGTGTGTCCATGTGCAAAATAATCAAGACTGAACTTTTAGAAGTTGATCACCGATCAAAGACCAATGCCGAACAGTTGTTGTCAGCATCAAAGCTCGCTATAGCCAAAATAGAACTATGGTTGATGTATAAATATAAACGATGCTAAAAAGAATCAATTGATCATTGCTAATTTTAATGTCCTTGCATTATATGTTATATTTGGATTATAGAAGATATGACACCGCAAAATTTAAATAATGTACGTAAAAGGTGGAACAGCATGACATAAAGTCCAAGAAACATTCTTAGAAATGGTCCCAAAACCTCAAATTTTCAAATCCAACAGTTATTCATAGATATTCTAACTCTTAACATCACAGAAGTATTGCATTTTTCTTGAAATATATCCACGCATGAAACTTCAACAATTTAATGATGCATGGTGTCCTTAACAATTCTAATAAATCAACCACAGAATAGTTGGCAAGGCTTACCTTTTTCTTTAGTAAAATGACGGCTTCAAGATTGTCAATAATTTGCTGCATAGGCTTAAGATCACATTCCTCCAAAGCGTCATCATCATTGCGATAATGGCACAGCAGAACGTCTGATAAACTAAGCATTGCCTTAACAAGAACTCTGGTATCTTGCCCTTGGGATAAGCATTTGCTAGGGGCTTCTGATGAAACTGGATTTTTAGGTTCAGCAGGAAAAATAGCATTAAGAGATGATAAATTCATTTCACCATTACTAGCATTCGGGTCTGAGCCAGCGGAGCTATTTGGAAAAGTAGATATATGATTAAAAACAAAATCCGAGTTTTGAACTGCAGGTATTGTCTCGCTAGTGTTAGAGCCAGCATTCCAAATATTACTTTCTACTTGACTTGCTTGCCTCACATGATCATCAATACCTTGTGGAACGCTTACTTGTTCATTTAGCACATTATTGTGTTCCCCATGAATATCATGCTGTTTAATTTCCATTCCACTCTCTACTTTGGCAGGATTTGATTCTCTTTCCACGCAATCATGAAACTTCAGATCAGAACCAGACAAATCAGTAACTGGAGGCAAATCTATATCCTTTCCATTCCCATTGCAAGCAAAAGTGCCATCAATATCAGACAGAATATTTAATGATCTCGGACCTTGAACCAACTCATCATTATCACCGGTTAAAGTATTGACCAGAGGCTGTAAGATTTCATTAGGACTAAAAGGATACCAACGAGACATTGAAGCACCTTTCCAGCATGGAGAATCCACAGCAACATTTAGATGATCAGGTATTTCTTCAGTGGCTAGTGTGGAATCATCAGGTATAAAAATACCTCTTTCAGAGTTAGTAGCATTGCAACAGCTCAAGTTACCAACTTTAAACCCGAATTTTACAGCCTGTAAAGAATCAATGGACTGTTCTATAGCTGAGCTATTGCCTGACAGCAAATTTTTTATTTGTAAAGAATAATCTGGAGTTCCTCCGTTTTTCTGTGTTGCATCGCTAGAAATGCCCATCTTCACAAAACCTTCATTACCTTCAGCGTTTTCATGTATGCTAGCCTCATTCTGCATACCAATTGCATAATCTACATAATCATCATTTTTTCCGTGCAGTTTTGCATGTTTAATTACAGAGTTCCCATGTTTTAAAACACAACTCAACACAGACTCATTCTTCTCATTTGATGGAGCATATGCTTGTCTAGAAGTTGTTTGAGCTGGATAATGCCCTTCAGGCTCTCCTGAACAAGAGATAAGTTGTCTAACATATCTTTCATAGGGGCTTCGAATGAATGCATCGCATTCCTTTACAACAGAAGTGGTATCTGGAGAGTAAAAATAAGATGATCCACCATTGGGCCACAAAGTGGTGTCCAACTCTGCAGGAAAGCAGCTATCATTTGACACCCTACTCTTATCCATATATATTTCCCGATGACCGCCATCTAGCCATTCTGAGCATTCAGATCCAACATGACCATGAGTGAATGAGGATTCATTATGAGCTCCAAGCCAAGAACCAAAAGATTTGTCATAGGCGCTGAAGTTATCAGCAGTACCCCCTACAAGATTACAAGAAATATAAAATATAACTCTTAGGCTGTACTGAAGATGATTATCGAATAAAAGAGAAATTCAACGCTTAAACTGCTCTATCAGAAGTGCCAGACAAGTATCCATCACAACAAATTAAATAATGAAGGTAGTCATTTCATCAGTTGAAGAACTGGCTTAATGCCAAACAAAATTGACAGAAATGTTAGGGGAAAAAAGCAGGTTTGTATCAAAGATCTAGGATACTGCAAAAACAATAAAAAAATAAAAAAAATTATAATTAAATTGCAATGTATTTGGAATTTATTTGGATTTTATTTAAGAATAATCATATGATCCATCAAATTGAAATATGTGAACATGTGATAATGTCCAAGATGCCACAAGAGGCAAATTTTAAAACTTAAATACAGAAACGACTCAGAAAAAAAAAAAAAAAAAACACAACAATCACACTCAAACATAAACTGGTGATGAATGCAACTAATTTGCTTTCCTAATAGATAAAAACTTTCACTTCTAGGAATTGGAAAACGACCGTGAATGACATTGCAAATAGTCTTCCAACATGTCAAGTTTAAACTCTATAACTTGTTCAAAGGCAACTACATATCATCAAGCAAACGTATGACATTCTACTTAGCAACGTTATCTTTAACATCATCCAGCAATTTTGACCACAATCAAATCAACAACAATTTTTCTAGGCTTTAAGATCAAGCTTTTTTTTATAACTTCTCTGGCTAAAGTCGTGTTGATGGAACCACTGATGTAAAACAGGTTTAAGAAGGAAAAAACAACAGCAACAACAACAACAACAAAACCTTTATCCAACTAAGTGGGGTCGGCTACATCAATCCTTTTTCTCCACTGCGTCCTATTTAGTGTCATATTTTCATTTAATTATAATTAATGAAGATCATTTTTTATACAATATGCCCAAGTCATCCTAGGTCTACCTCTGCCTTTCTTAACATAAGTCGGATCTAAAACATCTACTCTTCTAATCGGATCATCAAATGGTCGACGTTTAATGTGACCAAACCATCTAAGATGACTCTAATTTTGTCTGTCGCTAGAGCTACACCAACCCTATCACAGATATATTTATTTCGCATTTTGTCTCTAAGCGTAAAGCCACTCATCCACCAAATCATTCACATATCAACAACACTTAATTTAGTTTTATGCTTCTCTTTTAAAGGCCAACATTCAACGCCATATAGCATTGCAGGTCTCACCACTATCTTATAAAATTTTCCTTTCAATCTAAGCAGTATTTTTCTATCAAACAATAGGCCCGAAGCAATCCTCCACTGCAACCAACCAACTTAAGTTATACTAATAACATCCCCATCAATATCACCATCACTTTGAACAATAGACCCGAGATATATAAAGCGTTCACACCTTTTAATAATTTGATCACCCATAGTTATATTTTTGTCACTGTAGGTACTACTACTAAAATTACATTCCATGCATTCATTTTTAGTTCTACTCAAACGAAGGCCTTTAGACTTCAAGCTAGACCTCCATAATTCAAGTTTTTCCTGAGCTTTTTCTCTCGTCTTATCCACGAAAAAGATATCATCAGCAAAAAGCATACACTAAGGTACATCCTCCTGTAAGTGTCCACTAAGACCATCCATAACTAAAGAAAAAATATATGGGCTTAAAGTCGACACCTGATGTAAACGAAAAAAAAAAGAAATTATTTGGTCAATCCTCTTTGAACACAAGAAACAGTTCTTGTATACATATCTTTAATGACTTGAATATAAGTCATATCAACACCTTTCTTTTCAATAACTCTCCAAAGGATATCTCTTGAAACCTTATCGTAAGCTTTTTTCTAAATCAATAAAAATCATATGTAGATCCTCATTATTATCTCTAAACTTCTTCATCAAACCACTCAATAAATGTATTGTTTCCATGGTAGACCTGCCCGGCATAAATCCAAATTGATTATGAGAAACCTTTGTAATACGTCTTAACCTATGTTCAATTACCCTCTCCCATAATTTTAAAATATGACGCATCAACTTAATTCTTCTATAATTGACACACGCTTGTGCATCCCCTTTATTCTAAAAAATGGAGACCAAAATACTCTTCCTCCACTCCTCAGACGTCTTTTTAGTTTTTAAAATAATATTAAATATTTTAGTAAGCCAAAAAACTCTCAAATCCCCTAAATATTTTCACACTTCATTTGGGATAGCATCAGGTCCTACAGACTTTCAATCATTGTTTTTCTTTAAAGCCATCTCAACATCTTTTTTACTAATGTGACGGTAAAAATTAAATATTTTATTATTATTAACGATATTAAGATCACTAATGATCAATATTGAGTACTTAAATCCTCACTCTGAATGACCTTACAATCATTGCATTCTCGACGATCTCTTCTTCTCATAAGAAAATAATCAATTTGTTTTTTTATTAGATCTATTCTTATAAGTCATAATATGCCCATCTCTTTTCTTGAATAAAGTATTAGCAATAACAAATTTGTACGCTAAAACAAAAACGTAGCTCTACCTTCTTCATTAATCACTCCAAAACTGCGGCCACCATGAATGTTTCTAAAATCTTCTACCACTCTACCGACACGTTCATTTAAATCTCCTTCGCTAAAAATTCTTTCTTCAACAGGTTTCATTTGTATTATTTCTTCTAAGTTATTCATGAATTTATCTCTATAATCTATATTTAAACCTACTTGAGGAGCATAAACACTTATAATATTAAAAATCTTAGTATCAACAATAATCTTAAGAGCTATAATTCTATCTTCAACTCTGTTAATTTTTACAACAATATGTTTCAACCTCTTATCTATAATTACACCTACCCCATTTCTAGTGTGGCTCTTACCTGAATACCAAAGTTTAAAACTTAAGTTATCAATCTACTTAGCATTTTCTCCAACTCATTTAGTTTATTGAACACATAAAATATTTATCTTTCTATAAATCATAATATCAACTCACTCCAATAATTAAGAAGAAAAAAACAAAAAAGGAAATTTCACATCATTTGTTAGAAATAAAAATAGCCTTATGATTCGTTCTGGAATACAGGACAAACACATTTTCTTTCATGAACACAAAATCAAAGCAGTACAACACGTATATATAAAAATAAGCACCTATAATTCGATAGGTAGGTGATCTCACCCAAATCCTACAATTTGAGAGGAAAGAAATCTCTCCCAAACCATAACTCTAACACTCAAGACAACAATATCATGCATAACCCTAACCCTAAGCATATTAGCTCTATTTATACTAAATAATAATAAATAAAATAAGACTAACAAAGGCTAA
>NEWO01000196.1:600032-615512 GCA_003013225.1 Phalaenopsis aphrodite | reverse complement strand
ATTTATACCTTCATTTGGAAATGTGTATATATTGATTGTTGTGGATTATATGTCAAAATGAATTGAAGCAATTGTTTTACCTCGATGTGATGTTCGGATTATTTAAAAGTTTTTAATTAAAAATATTTTTACAGGATATGGAATGCCAATAATAATCATTATCAATAGAGGATCTCATTTCAGAAATGCAACAATTGCTAGGTTGGTGGGTAAATATAATGTTATACATAAAATTGCAACTTCTCATCATCCCTAGACTAGTGGTTTAGCAGAAGTATCTGATCGTGAAATCAAAAGAATTTTGAAAAAAACTGTGAATCTTAATAAAATGGATTAATCTATTATAGTAGATACTATATTATGAGCTTATAAGACAGCTTATAAGACACCTATAGGAATGTCTTTGTATAGATTAATTTTTGGGAAGACTTGTCACTTACCAGTAGAATTAGAACATAAAGCTTATTTGGTTCAATTTTAATTTGAATTATGCTGGTGAGAAAAGATTATTGCAATTGAATGAGCTTGAAAAAATTTGAAATGAATCTTATGATAATGTTAGGATTTATAAGGAAAGAATGAGAAAATGACATGATCAGAAGATAATAAAAAAAGAAATTTCAACACGGACATAAAGTTTTATTATACAATACAATATTGAAATTATTTCCTGAAAAATTGAAGTTCACGTGGAAAGGGTCATTCACAATTGTAAAAGGTTATCCTTATGGAGCTGTTAATATTAAAGATCCCAAGAATGGAAGGATATTTAAAGTGAATGGGCACAAACTGAAACCATATTTTGATGGCCAAAGACCAGTTTTTAAAGACACTGTAATGTTGGGTCACCCAGAATAAAGAATGGGAATATCAAGCTGACGACATTAAACCAAGCGTTTTGTCCACCCATATTTATCATTATTTATTTTGTTTTTATGTTTTTGTTTGAAATATTATATTTATATAAGATATATCGGTAATTCTATGGATTCTTTCTATTTGAGAAACTTGAAATTGAGAAAATATTTAAAAACATCTTTGTTTACCTAATTTTATGCAAGATTTGAGAATTTATTGGATTAAAATTGAAATAGTAAAAATTTTGAAACTGGCGCCTGAAGCGCCACTTTCTAGAGAGCTAGCGCTTGAAGCGCCACTTTCTAGAGAGCTAGCACCTGAAATGTCAGAATCAGCGCCTGGGCATCGCGACAACGAAAATGACTTAAGGAGTTTCAAAAGGCGGTTTTTGGAGGTTTTTGGAGGTTTTTGGCANTCTCCTAATCGGATCCTCTAATGGTAGACGTTTAATATGACCAAACCATCTAAGACGACTTTCTCTAATTTTGTCTATCACAGGAGCTACACCAACCCTATCACGAATATATTCATTCTGCATTTTGTCTCTAAGTGTAAAGCCACTCATCCACCTAATCATTCTCATCTCGACAACACTTAACTTATTATTATGCTTCTCTTTTAAAGGCCAACATTCAGCACCATAGAGCATTGAAGGCTCACCACCTAGTCATTCTTATTGGGCAAGGTAGAAAACTCCTTTAATGCATCAGTCATGCTATGGAATTGGAGGATGGTATGCTCTTTTGTGATTGAGACACCTCACTCGAGCTAATTCGACTCTTCTAGCCACATCAAAACCACCTAACTAACTAAGAATACGCATTTCATTTGACCAAGTGGACAATTGCAGGACACTTGCCCAAACTAGCCTCAGCTTCCAAAGCTTCCTCAGAGAGGTTTGAGCTTGAACTAAAGTTGCCTTGGCCACTTGGATGAAGTTGAAAGTTTTCTGAGCTTGATCAAAAGCTATTAGCTTACCTCAAGTAAACTAGTTAGCTCCTTACATCGCTTTGGAATGACCCATATTTGTACAAGCAATGCAAAAATTTAGTGATGAGACGATGTGTGTCTTACAAAGAAATTCATGAAATTATCTAAAAATATCATGATTCTGAATTTGAAAGTTATTTTGGGAATGATAGAACTGTTCATAAAATTTTACAATCTGGATTTTATTGGTCTACTCTATTTAGAGATGTTAATATATAATATTTCAAAAAGAAATGAAATGCCTCTAAAATTTAATTTAGAAATTGAAATTTTTTATGCATGGGGATTGGATTTTATGGGACCATTTATACTTTCATTTGGAAATGTGTATATATTGATTGTTGTGGATTATGTGTCAAAATAGATTGAAGCAATCACTTTTACCTCGATGTGATGCTCGTAGTGTTTCAAAGTTTTTAATTAAAAATATTTTAACAATAAATGGAATGCCGATAATAATCATTACCGATGGAGGATCTCATTTTACAAATGCTACAATTGCTAGTTTGGTAGGAAAATATAATATTATACATAAAATTGTAACTGTTTATCATCCTCAGACTAATGGTTTAGCAAAAGTATCAAATCATGAAATTAAAAGAATTTTGGAAAAAACTGTGAATCCTAATAAAATGTTGATCTACTAGATTAGATACCGCATTGTGGGTTTACAAGACATCTTATAAGACACATATAGGAATGTCCCTGTATAGATTATTTTTTGGGAAAACCTGTCACTTACCAGTAAAATTGGAACATAAAGTTTATTGGGCTATTAAAGAGTTCAATTTCAATTTGACATATGATTGTGAGAAAAGATTATTGCAATTGAATGAGCTTGAAGAAATTAGAAATAAATCTTATGATAATACTAGAATTTATAAGGAAAGAATGACATGATTGGAAGATAATAAAAAAGGAATTTAAGCTTGGACATGAAGTTTTATTATACAATACAATATTGAAATTATTTCTTAAAAAATTGAAGTCCACGTGGAAATGGTCATTAACAATTGTAAAAGTTTATCCCTATGAAGCTGTTAATATTGAAGATCACAAGACTGGAATGATTTTTAAAGTGAATGGGTACAGACTCAAACCATATTTTTATGGCCGAAGACTAGTTTTTAAAGAGACTGTAATGTTAGATCACCCAAAATAAAGACTGGTAATGTCGGGCTGACAACATTAAATCAAACACTTTATGGGAGGTAACCCATATTTATCATTATTTATTTTATTTTTATGTTTTTTGTTCGGAATAATATATTTATATAAGATATATCTGTAATTCTATGGATTATGCGTATTTAATAAACTTGAAATTGAGAGAATATTTAAAAACATATTTGTTTACCTAATTTTATGGAAGATTTGAAATCGAAATAGCGAAAATTTTGGAACTGACACCTGAAACATGACTTTCTAGAGAGGTGATGTTGTAGCACCTGAGGTGTCGCAAAGACGAAAATGACTTAAAAAGTTTCAAAATGCAGTTTTTGGCAGACTCTTCTCCTTACAACTCCCAAAAATTGAATTGACTCCAAAGTGTATTTTAAGGGAGAAAACGAGGAAAGAGTCACTACTTTTCAAATCCAATGGCTTCCCACTCTAAAAATTTCACGATATTTGGAATTTTCAACCGGAGAAAGTTCATCAGTTTCGATGCGCAGAAGTTGTATGATTGAGTTCTTCTGAAGAAGAGTCTAATCAAGGAGAGGAGATTTGTTAATCAAGGATTCAACACACTGAATACTCGAGTGAAAGAGATAATTGTGCAGAAAAGCTGGGAGGTGTTTTGCTATACCACTGTCGTCGTAATTGTCCCTGTGGTGAAAAAGCTTTATGCAAATCTTCATGGAATCAACCAAGGAATTGTCTACGTGCAAGGCAGGTTTGTACAATTTACTCCTTTAAGAATAACAATATATTTATGATTGAAAGTGTTCATATTTGCTACTATGCAAATTTTACCCCTATAAGAGATAATATGAATGAACTCTATTGATGACCTTACGGATGAAGATGCAAATTGGGAGGCTAGAGATGATGAAAATGTAAGTTTTTCTTCATCATTGTTGAATCCTGCATCTAAGATGTGGCATTTCTTTATTGCATCAAAATTACTCTCCACTATGAAAATCAGTAAAGTAACGAAGGAAAGTAGTATTCTGAATTATTGTATTCAAACTAGAAAACTTGTTGATATTGGTGTGATAATTGTGAAATCGATTTTGGGTTTGATAGTCGATAGATCTACTACTGGATTGGCATCCATCTACTATTTTTCTACTGTGCAGTCAATCACAAGTGCCTTATGAAAGTTTGGAAAAAGTGATTCTTCCTTGGAAGCCTATGGACCCAGAAGTTTGTTGCAACTGCATTGGAATGGGGGATGTGAACGATATAAATATATTGATGGATCAATCATCCCAGAATTCATCACCTACTCAACATTACTTCAGTTCGAATGCACTTCTGAAGAAGAATAAGAAGATAGAGAAAGAGGTACATAACCTTATGCATGTAATTAAGAATATTTCTGAAATGTTGGATCATCTGGATTGGAGGCTGAAGGAACATTTTGAACATACTGAACGTATTGTAGATGGTTTGGTACGTATGTTTAAGAAACATGCTTCGATTTAGGAAGATTCAACAAATGAATTTCCTTATCGACCTTTCTACAACTTGTACGTGCACTACCAATCCATGGAAGATATCCAGGAGGATGAGAACGAAGATGTTTGAACTTACTTTATGCACTGAACGCTTATTTAGTAATGCTTAATTGTGTTATGTTGAATAGCATTTACTTCCATTGTTGAACTCTGTGTGTTTGTTGAATATTTTGATGTTTAGATTTCATAGTTAGGAAGTTTGGTTTGCTTTAGATACTGAATTAGATTTTGTTGACTTGAAAACTGTTAGTTTGTAATAGTGTGGATTTTTTATATAATTGTGAGTTTTTGTGTTGTTTGTAAAAGTTATGTGTTAGAAAATTGTTTAATTCTTAGCATGTGCTTATTTGAGTTAATTAGAAGTTGACGTAAAGTGGTACGAAGCAGATTTCTTCACAAAATAAAATCTGGAAAAATCGGGCATTGGCGGGCCATCTACTTCTGTTGTAAGGCCATCTACTTCTTACTCTGCTTCACTTAAAAATATTACGAAGCAGATTATGATTCAGCAAATGGATATTGTAAATATGCAAAATAGGATTGGAGGAATCTAAGCAAGGAATGCTTATAATGATGAATATAAGTAGAGGAGAGTTCAGTATGATATAGCCTACGAGGAGGCGATGGTTAGATTTTTAAGGGGTGATTATAATGTGGAATTTCCAACTTGCCTCTGTTTAACTCCATATAAGCCCGATCATGATGAAGAATAAGATGATGACGATGATGATGATGGTGAAGAAGAGGATGAAGATTGATATTTTAGGAATTTAATTTGTTTGTTAGTTTATTTGTTTGTTATTTTGATTTTGTTGTTATGTATATTCTTTAAAACTGTTGTAGTAAGACTTTCATTCTGATATTGTACTGTAAACTGTAATAGTAATAGTGGATTTTTTACTTTTTCTGCAATGTTAGTATTTTCAGTTTTTGTTTCTTTTTTAATTATGAGCAAATCTTTTATAATATAATATGTTTCATTTAATGCTTTAAAACATGTCTTTTTATAGTTATTACCTGCAGTATATAGAGCAGAGTTTCATATTTAGAAATCCTCTACAAGTTAATTTTTATTTTTATGCATTTATTGTTTTCTTTCGCCTACAAAATTTTGTATTAAACATTTTTAATTAATTAAAATTTTAAGTTTGGGGGAAAGAAAATTTTCTTTTAAAAAGAGTAAACTAAATTTTATTTGTCCTCAATTAACTATATTTTTAAAATTAATTTAACTTCACCTGGGAATTAAGATTTAACTTTAAATGGTTATATTTATTTTGGTAAATATTATGATAAATTTAGGTAAAAGTTTTTAATAATGAATGTCAATCTAAAGTTAAAGATAGTTGGTATGAAAAGATAAGACTATGTTTTTCTATTTAAAGTAACGGAAATTTTATTTTTGATATATTAAGAATTTTAGAGTCTCATGTAAGAAGAAAAGAATGAGACTTTATGAAAAATCACAAAACTAATATGGATTTATAAAATGAAGAAAAGTAAGAAGTTTTAACTTTAAGAAGAGAATAGTGAAGTTCAAAAATATTAAAGAATATCCAGATATAGTAATCCTCACTAAAAAAAGGAAGAAAAGAAAAGATTGAAAAGTTCTTAAAAGAAAAAAAAGAAAAAAATGTGTAAGGAGAAGCTTGAGGAGATGCCTAAACAAAAATTGGCTTCACTCGGATCAACTTAAGGAAGACTTTATTACATTTTCTAAACTTGTATTTGAGTATTAACATCTTTACTAGTAAAGTTTTTACGAAGTTCTTTTTCATATAGATATTCTAAGTAACCTTGATATGACAAANAGCGCCTGGGCATCGCGACAACGAAAATGACTTAAGGAGTTTCAAAAGGCGGTTTTTGGAGGTTTTTGGAGGTTTTTGGCAGGTTCTTGTCCTTATAACTCCGAAAAATTGATTCCAAAGTCTATTTTAAGAGGGAAAACGAGGGAAGAGTCACTACTTTTCAAATCCTATGGCTTCCCACTCTAAAAATTCTGCAATATTTGGAATTCTCAACCGGAGAAAGTTCGTCAATTTCGATGCGCAGAAGTTACATGATCGAGTTCTTGTGAAAAAGAGACTAATCAAGGAAAAGAGATTTGTGAATTGAGGATTCAACACATCTAATACTCGAGTAAAAGATATAATTGTGCAGAGATGCTAAGAAGTGTTTTGCTATACCACTGCCGTCGTAGTTGTCCCTGTGGTGAAAGAGTTTTAAGCAAATATTCATGGAATCAACCAAAGAATTGTCTACGTGCAAGGCAGGTTTGTACAATTTACTCCTTCAAGAATAATAATATGTTTATGATTCAAAGTGTTCCTATTTGCCACTATGCAAATTTTACTCCTACGAGAGATAAGATGATTGAACTTTATCTACGGATGAAGATGAAAATTGGGAGGCAAGAGATGATGGAAATGTAAATTTTTCTTTATCATTGTTGAATCATGCATCTAAGGTGTGACATTTCATTATTGCATCGAAATTACTCCCCGCTATGAAAATCAATAAAATAACGAAAGAAAGTGATATTCTGAATTACTATATTCAAACTAGAAAACCTATTAATATTGGCGCGATAATTGTGAAATCGATTTTGGGTTTGATCGTCAATGGATCTACTACTGGACTGGCATCCATCTATTATTTTCCTACTGTGCAGTCAATCACAAGTGTCTTATGAAAGTTGGGAAAAAGTGATTCTTCCTTGGAAGCCTATGAACCCAAAAGTTTATTGCAACTGCATTAGAATGAGGGATGTGAACGATATGAATATACTAATGGATCAATCATCCCATAATTCATCACTTATTCAGCCTTACTTCAGTTCGAATGCACTTCTGAAGAGGATAAAGAAGATGGAGAAAGAGGTACAAAACCTTATGCATGTAATTGAGAATATTTTTGGTTGTTGGATCATCTGGATTGAAGGTTGAAGGAACATTTTGAACATACTGGATGTATTGAAGATGGTTTGGTACGTATGTTCAAGAAACATGTGGATTGAGGAAGATTCAACGAATGAATTTCCTCATCGACCTTTCTACAACTTGTACGTGCACTACCAATCCATGGGAGATATCCAGGAGGACGAGAGTGAAAAAGATGTTTGAACTTATTTTATGCACGGAACGCTTATTTAGTGCTGCTTAATTGTGTTGTGTTATGTTGGATTGCATTTGCTTTCATTGTTGAACTCTATGTGTATTTGTTGTTGAGTATTTTGAAGTTTAGATTTCAATGTTAGGATGTTTGGTTTGCTTTAGATGCCGAATTAGATTTTTTTGGCTTGAAAACTGTTAGTTTGTAATAGTGTGGATTTTATATATAAATGTGAGTTTTTGTGTTGTTTGTGAAAGTTATGTGATAGAAAATTGTTTAATTATTAGTTTAAGTGTTTATTTGAATTAATTAGAGGTTCATGTAAAGCGGTATGCATCATATTTCCTCACAAAATGAAATCTGGAAAATTAGGCGTTGGCGCCTGAAATGCCAAATTGGGGCCTGAGGCGTCGAATTCTCGAAAACGCCCTGCTAGGTTAAAAACCATGATATTGCCTAGTAAAACACCATTTTTACTGCTTGAGTCGTTTCCTAACTCTAAACTGCAACCTAGGGCTTCACATTGTGCAAATTTAAGAAGATTTCAAGGACCAAAGACCTTAGATTTCATCTTCTCTTTATAAGAGCTTCACTTTAACTTAGAAATTTTTTATTTTCACCATTGATTTTTCCTACATTATGGGAGATCCGAAATTTGGGGATTTGTTGAAAAAGCTTGAAGAAAACTCACGATGAAAAATTTCTTACAAAATAATCTTACTTATGGAACTAGATTTTTTATTTTGAAATTTATTTGAATTTTATTAGGATTTTCATAGAAATTCCAATAGCTCCACGAGTAAAAAGAGGAAAGTCAACGAGAGATTTTGACACAAGGAAATTTGTCAACTATAATGCCCAACACTGTTACAATACTCAAATGGGATCTTGAAAGTTGATTCAGGAACGACCATTTGCTAACCCGGGTGGCGAGATTAGAGGTTGATCGTCACCAAAAATTGGGACAGGTTTTGTTTCTTCACTGTAGTTGCCATTGTGCCTATGATCCAAGAGTTCTATGCCAACTTGCGGTTCACTACTGATGATCATATCCTCGTGAGAGCTAAGCAAGTTGAGTTTTCAAAAGAAATGATCAATGCATTTTATGGACTAAGAAATGCATTTCATTGTGAATATGTTGTGTTTGTGATGAATGATTCATCATTGGATGAAGTAATTGCCTTTTTGACTGATGAAAGGGAAGAATGAAAAATTAAGAATAACAAGAAAGTTAATTTCTCAGCTTCTATGATGACTTTTCAGTGAAAGGTATGACATTACTTCATCTCTGCTAAGTTGCTTCCAACAAATCATCTGAGCGAAGTAACAAAGGATAGAGCTGTGCTAAACTTCTGCATTCAGAAAATGAAGACAGTTGATGTTGGTGCTCTTATAGTACATCATTCTTGAAGTAAAGCAAGTAGGGCTACAACTAGTGATTTGGAATACCCCGCCTTGATTTTCACTTTATGTGAACAATCAAGAGTACTCTCATATAAATGAAGAAAAGTTGTAGCCACAAAATTCTATTGGAAAGCTTACAGTTCAAAGATTTGAGTCATTTACTGAATCCAGGGGTGGAGGTAGTGACAGACCCTCAACATATGTTGTAGGGCCATCTACTTCTCACTCTGCTTCACTTGAGAATATTACGAAGAAGCTTATGATTCAATAAATGGATATGGTAAATATGTAAAATAGGATTGGAGGAATCTAATCAAGGAATGCTTATAATGATGAATATAAGTAGAGGAGAGTTCAACATGATATAGCCTACGAAGAGGCGATGGTTAGATTTTTAAGGGGTCATTATAATGTGGAATTTCCAACTTGCCCCAATTTCACTCCTTATACGCTTGATCATGACGAAGAAGAAGAAGATGATGATGATGACGACGATGATAAGGAAGATGATGAAGATTAATATTTTAGGAATTTAATTTGTTTGTTATTTTGATTGTGTTGTTATATATTTTCTTTAAAATTGTTGTATTAAGAACTTTAATTTTAATGTTGTACTGTAAACTGTAATAATAACATTAGATTTATACTTTTTCTGCATTTTTAGTATTTTTCAGTTTTTGTTTCAGTTTTAATTCTCAGCAAATCCTTTATAATATATTATATTTCATTTAATGTTTTAAAGCTTGTATTTTTAAAGTTAGTACATGCAGTATACAGAGCTCAGTTTCATATTCAGAAATCCTCTACAGGTTAGTTTTTATTTTTATGCATTTACAGTTTTCTTTCACCAACAAAATTTTGTACTGAACATTTTTAATTACTTAAAAATTTATGTTTGGGAGAAAGAAAAATTTCTTTTAAAAAGAGTAAACTAAATTTTATTTGTCGTCAATTAACTATATTTTTAAAATTAATTTAACTTGAACTAAGATATTAAAATATAACTTTAAATGACTATATTTTGTTTGTAAATATTATGATAAATTTAGGTAAAAGTTTTTAATAATGAATATCAATTATAAAGTTAAAGATATTTTGTATGAAAAGATAAGACTATGATTTTCTATTTAAAGTAAAAGAAATTTTATTTTTTATGTATTAAGAATTTTAGAGTTTCACGTAAGAAGAAAAGAAATAGACTTTATCAAAAATCACAAAATTAATATGAATTTATAAAGTGAAAAAAGGTAAGAAGTTTTATCTTTAAGAAAATGATAGTGAAGTACAAAACTATTAAAGACTATTCAGATATAGTAAGGCTCACTAAAAAAAGAAGAAAAAAAAAAGATTGAAAAGTTCTTAAAAGAAAATAAAGAAAAAAATATGTGAAGAGAAGCTTGAGGAGATGCCTAATCAAAAATTGGTTTCACTCGAATCAACTTAAAGAAACAATTTTATTACATTTTCTAAACTTGTTTTTGAGTATTAGCATCTTTACTAGTAAAGTTTTCATGAAGTTCTTTTTCATATGGATATTCTAAGTATCTTTGCTATGACAAATTACAATTCTTCTTGACATGAAGAGATATTCAGAAATCTTAGATTTGATTACTAAGTACTCTTAGACTTAGAGTTTGAATCTAAGTTATTAAAAAATTTTCTTACATTTCCCTATTTTATTTATGAAACTAAAGTATATAAGTTTGTAAGTTAATCTTTATCCTAAGTCATATGCCTTTATGTAGTAAAAGTGTCACTTGAGGACAAGTAATATTTAAGTTTGTGGGATTTTGATACACCAAAATAATGTGTTGTTTTAAGTATACATTTTATGCTTATTTTTTGTGATATTACACTTTAAAGAATGATATTTTCATATTTTTATTGCACGTATATCAATGTTAGGCATTTGGAGCAAAAGAAGCAAAAATGACAAAAATTAGAGTCAAAATAGTGAATTTTGTGATTCTGGCGCCTGAAGCGTCATTTTACAAAGAGTTGGCGCTTGAAGAGCCAAATTTGGCATATGAAGCACCATTTTATAGAGAGTTGGCGCCTGAAGCGCCAAAACCCAGAACAACGCAGTCTTAAGCAAGTTGGCACCTGAAGCGCCAGAGATGACTTTTTACGAATTAAGGCAGTTCGAGACGAATTTTGGGCGAATTTGGAAGGGTTCACTTGTTCTAAACGCCCCATGGAGTGATTCAATGCACCCAGACACTTTAGAAGGTTCTTTTATGAAGGGATGTCTCTTGGATCAAAGGACATATCTTTTGAAATTAAAAAGGGTTGAAGTTTGGATAGAATATTGGAGGGAATTTTGAATTCTTTTTGGAGGGAAACACCTCTAATAAAAGAGAGGGAAGTCTGGGGCATAAAGAGAGTGCGTAGGAGGAGCGAAGGAGGAGAGTTCCAAGGTTCAAAGGAGGCATGAAGAGAGAGAAAGTTAAGGGCTTAGAGATTTTCTTCTAGGGTTGTAAGAGGAGGGGGAAGGTGAGAGAATTCTTCTTCATTACACTTCAAAGAGAGAATTGAGAGTGTTTGTAAAGAGGGAAAGTGCTTGAAGATGACTTCTAGGGATTTGCTTGGAAAGGATTATAAGGTAAGTTGTCTTTTATTTCTTTGTTTTTGTAAACTCATTTTTATATATGAAATCCGTGTTTTGTTGTTTACTTCTCATGAGTTTTGAGTAGTCTTCTTTATCATTCTCCCTACTTTGAGATTTGGTTTTGTGATAAATTGATTTTGTTTTATACAGTTTTAAATGTAAAAAATTTATGATAATTTAAACTCCGATCTTCATTTACTGTTCGATCTGGCAAACTGAAATATTAAAATGTGTTGAGAAACATTTAATCTAAAATGGCTTTGATTTCTACAACATAGAGAGAATCATATTTGATTCCATGGGAGAGGAAGTCATTCATTGCGTCGAGTGCAAATAAATAAGAAAATATATTTTGTTGGATGCATAATTAGAGATTTTAAGATGACAGATTAAAATCCTCAATTTGATCCAGTTGATTGGAAACTAATGCGAGATTATTAGTCCTCAAGTGAGGGAGTAGTGGGAGCTCTTGAGTGGCAGTCAGTATCCTCCCAGCTTAACCATGGAATTAGGGATCAAACTCTAGATTAGTCAATGTTCTTTATACACATGGAAGAGGGTAAAGAATATGATTGCTCCTATTTAGCACAAAATAATTTTATATATTTGTAAATGATTTTAATTTCTTCACAATCCAAATACTCATTGTAAAGGAGAATGATGTTTTCTTAAATTTGAACTCTTCATCACAAACACTTTTAGTTTTCGTAAGTTTACTTTTGAAAGTTTAACAATTAGTTTAATTAACTTAATTTTTTAACTGCATTTTATTTAGCATACACTTAATTGTTTTAGATTCAAATTTCATACTTCAGTTTTGTAGTTTGAATTGTGTTTTACATTAAAGTCATAAGAATTTAATTATAAGCATTTCTAAATTCTTTGTGGGATTGATATCTAGGACTTCATTAGAGAAATTTATTACTTGAGTGATATGTATACTTACGTTATTATTAGAGCATATGACAGTTTAAATATTTTTAAAATATAAAATTATTTTTATTAAAGTTATTTTTTTTTCTTACATTGCATGTTTATTATTATAACTGTTGTGTGCATTTTATAATATTGAAAAATATTTGAAGAAGTAACACAAATCCACTGCATCAGCTAACCTTTTCCATATCCTTATATTAGTTTTAAAAAACTAATCATAATCTTAGTTGTTGGATTTTAAGGAAAATTTCATTTGATAATTGAATTGCTCTTCAAAAAGATTAATATTTTTGTGTTGTTGATTTGAGATAAGTAATTGTCATTTATAGTCAGTTAAATGTACCATTCCTTGTTATGGTGTTAGCATTGTTACTTGTATTAGATTCTTAACTATTTCAGCAGGTTTGTTTGTTCGGTCTTTGAATNTATGAAAATTATGGGGTCAGTTTGACTCCATATTTTTCAAAACTAAATTTTTTAACGTCCTTCCGAAGCGGGCAACGAGATTTCAATTTCGATGACCGACAGCTTCTTACGGGCAAACCCCACACCAAAAATAGTGCCGACAATGATGAAATTTGAAGTCAAAACATTGAATTTTGTGATTCTAGCGCCATTTCACAAAGAACTGGCGTCCGAAGCACCAAAATTAACATTTGAAGCGCCATTTTACAGAGAGTTGGAGCCTGAAATGTCAAAACCCAGACAACATAGTCTTAAGCAAGTTGGCGCCTGAAGCGTCAGAGATGACTTTTTACGAATTAAGATTGTTCGAGATAAATTTTGAGTGAATTTCGAAAGGGCCACTTATTCTAAACGCCCCATGGTGTGATTCAATGTATCTAGACACTTTGGAATGTTCTTTTATGAAGGGATATGTTTCTTGGATAAAAAATTATGTTTTTTAAATTTAAAAGGGTTGACTTTTAGATAGAATTTTGGAGGTAATTTTGAATTCTTTTTGGAGGGAGACAACCTCTAATAAAATAGAGGGAAGTCTAAGGCATAAAGGGAGAGCGTAGAAGGAGCGAAGGAGGAGAGTTCGAAAGTTCAAAGGAGGCTTGAAGAGAGAGAGAGAGAGAGAAAGTTAAGGGCTTAGAGATTTTCTTTTAGGGTTGTAATAGGAGGGGGAATATGAGAAATTTCTTCTTCATTACACTTCTAAGAGGGTTGTAAACAGGGAAAGTGTTTAAAGAGAACTTCTAAGGATTTGCTTGGGAATGATTCTGAGATAAATTGTGTCTTTTATTTCTTCGATTTTGTAGACTCATTTTTATATATGAAATTCGTGTTTTGTTATTTTTTTCTCATGAATTCTGAGTGGTCTTCTTTATCATTCTCCCTACTTTTATATTTGGTTTTGTGAATAATTGATTTTGTTTTATGCAGTTTTAAATGTCAAAACTTTGTGATGATTTGAACTCTGGTCTTCATTTACTTCTCGATTTGGCCAATTGAAATGTTAAAATATGTTGAGAAACATTTGATCCGAGAGGACTTTGATTTCTACAATATAGCGAGAATCACATTTACTTCCATAGGAGAGGATGTCATTCATAGAGTTGAGTGCAAATAAATAGGGAAATATAATTTGTTCGATGTAGAATTGAAGGTTTTAATATGACAGATTAAAATCCTCAATTTAGTCCAGTTGATTGGAAGCTAATGCGAGATTGTTAGCCCTCGGGTGAGGGAGTAGTGAGAGCTCTGGAGTGGCAGCCATTATACTCTCAGCCTAACCATGGAAATAGGGACCAAATTCTGGATTAGTCAATGTTCTTTATACACTTGGAAGAGGGTAAAGAATAAGATTGCTCCTATTTGACACAAAATAATTTTATATATTTGTAAATAATTTTAATTTCTTCACAATCTATATACTCATTATAAAGAGGAATGATGTTTTCTTAAATTTAAACTATTCATCACAAAAACTTTATTTAGTTTTCGTAAGTTTATTTTTGAAAGTTTAACAATTAGTTTAATTAATTTGGTTCTTTTAACTGCATTTTATTTAGTATGCACTTAATTGTTTTAGATTCAAATTTCATACTTTAGTTTGGTAGATTGAATTGTGTTTTACATTATAGTCAAAAGAATTTACATATAAGCGTTTCCAACTTCCCTGTGAGCTCGAAATATAGGACTTCATTAGAGTCATTTATTATTTGAGCGATACGTATACTTACGTATTATTATGAGATTTGAAAGTTTAAATATTTTTAAAAAGTAAAATTATTTTTCTTAAAGTTATTTTTGTTCGGGTTACATTACATATTTATTATTATAACTTTTGTGTGTATTTTGTAATATTGAAAAATATTTGCAGAAGTAACACAAAAATCCACCGCATCAGCTAACATTTTCCATATCCTTATACTAGTTTTAAAAAACTAATCATAATCTTAGTTGTTGGATTTTAAGGAAAAATTCATTTGATGAATTGCACTTCAAAAAGATTAATAGTTTTGTGTTGTTGATTTGAGATAAGTAATTGTCATTTATTATGAGTTAAATGTACCATTCCTTATTATGAGTGTTAGCATTGTTACTTGTATTAGATTCTTAACTATTTCAGCAGGTTTGTTTGTTTGGTCTTTGAATTTCACCAAACTTTCTATACACTTATTATAGAAAAAATTTATTATTCATAATGATGCGGTAGTTCACATGTGTGCATGTCTTATTTTGTTTTTGTCCAAATCCCTAATTACTCAATTGTTGCTTATAGTTGCAATCATTCTTATTTTTCTATAATAATCTTGCTTGTGAGATATGAAATATTTATAATGTTATAATAATATGATGTCAGTAATCATTTATTATGAATAGTTGGGCCAATGATCATTAGAAAAATTGTTAAATTTACAAAGAATTGGTGCCTAAGCT
>NEWO01000196.1:587927-599642 GCA_003013225.1 Phalaenopsis aphrodite | reverse complement strand
ATATGTTTAGTTTTACTTTAATCATGTCTCATGTTATGAGGATGATAACAATATAATTGCTAATAAGGTAACAATTGAATTTATCATTGTCTACAAATTAAATGCTTATCAAATTTATATTGGCTCTCTTAATCTTATAAAAAATGTAACATTGTGCCAGCATATTAAAACATGAAATTGCTCGAAAAAATGCAAATAAAGTTCAAATATCCATTTTTATGGTCGAAAGCTAAAATGCACAAAGTCATGGCAATGGCAGCTAATATTTAAATCCTCTTTTATCAATTTTTAACAAAGAGATTGTTCGTTAATACAATAAAACGTTTAATGTATCTTACTTTTCTTTATATCATGAATCACTAACTAAAGCCTTTAATCATTCTCTCCCTTAACAACAATTATGAAAATTCACCTCCAACACTTTACTAGATAATCATAAACTTGTTACATTGGATATAACATTAGATGATTAAAATTATATCCAATATACTAGAAGAAAAAAAAAAATAAAAATAAAAAAAAAAACCAAAACAATACAACAAAACAAAAAGAACAAGTTACATACATACCAAACAGTTCCTTTGTATTTACATATCTAACGCTTAAGCTACAATTTGTACATACATGTCACCTGACCTGTGCGGCTATGACCGAAGAAGTATATTTAGATGTTAGATATGTAAATACATAGGGATTGGGTGGAATGTAAGTAAATACATGTAATTGTTATTATTCTTGTTTTCATGAAAGACTCCAAAGTTTTAAATTTCTAAAGATTTCTTTTAAGAATGAAATAAATTAATTTTATTTTTTTTAATTTAACACTCCTAAATTCATTTTGCTAATGTGTTCCCAGACTCCCTTAATCCATCTTCAATATCTACAACCAACCCCTAAATTTCAGCCCAAAAATATGAAGTATAGTGAGCGAAAAACTAAAATATTTCATTGCAAACATAAGAAAAATAACTTTATTTCCATAACCTTTCAAAATATTAAGCGCAAGAAATTTTCTGTACAAAATAAGAAAAGCTTTGGTCAAGAACATCTCCAAGTTTGAGAATTCACTTACCAGTACGATTGCAAAGCTTGGCAAGATATGTTTCTGCAAGAGCAGTATGCAATGCAGCTCCAATGGGAAGAACATCCTCATCAACAAAGAAATAAGGAGAATGAACTGGGTATACTATTTCACTTTTCTCATTTCTTATTCCAATAGAAAACATAATTCCTGGAATCAACTGTTGGTAAAATGCAAAGTCCTCACCTGCCATGATCTTCTCCCCCATTTTTACCTTATCAGAACCAAGCAAGTAACCACCAACCGCCTGTACATGCTGATGCAACTCTACATCATTTACAGTGCTGGGGTAGAATGGGTATTCATCATCTTTCAAGCTTAAAAATGAATTGCATCTGTGCACAGATGCCTGGCCTTTTATCACCTGGACCACCATCAGTATTTCATGCATGCATCAGTAATTGTTCTCTGAAGTCTTTTAAGGAATTAGGCACTGCTAGTGAGGTTTTGTTTGGCATGGCTTAATGTTTGGAAAACTGAAAAACAACTTTCTAAGATAGATACATTAGGTAGCTTCCTATTCTCATTGCTTCTATAATTTTTTTTAGTTGTCTCAGAGTAATTAATAATTTGTAAATGAATTATAAACAAATTAAGATTGTAATATTATACTATAATTATATGAAATTCATCATAATATCTAGTCTGGTCATGTAACAAATGGATGGCAATGCCACGATAATCTACAACCAAAAAGTTGAAATAATTACAATCCATATAAGGCAATAAAGTTAATAAAATCTTTTTCAGCAATCTGATAGGGAACCAGACAAGTTTCTGCAGAAAATAGATCATAAATAATATATTCTATTCCACTAGTGCTAAACAAAAAATAGAATCCTCAATACATAAATAGGGCCTACAATTCGAGAGTTAAGCGTGTCTCTCCCAAACCCTAACTCCTGAGGTTCTAGACAATAATCACATACCCTAAACCTAATCATATTAAGCTTCGTTCAAACCAAACAGTCAAAACAAACAAATGACTAAAATTTCCTTTTAGCTTTGTGCATAAAATAAGTCTTCAAATTATTTGGTAGGCACGGAGTGATGAAAAGCGTCGTAGGAGCCAGTCTAACATTATTCCCCTACCAATAAGACACCTTGTCCTCGAGGTGGAAAAGATGAAACTGATGTTAGATCAAATCCTTAGCTCCCACATAGCATCATAAACTGACAACTCAGATAGCACGGGGATAGTTTACCCTAAAACCTGAACCCTAATCAACTCTTCATTCCCACATGGCAATTTCTAGCACACCCCTTTTAACTCCAGTGGCTCCAAGTGAGCTTTAATATCTTCAGTCAAGATGAGGGAAGTGAATGAAGGGCACATTATCGCCAATTACACATCTCAAATACGATACGTGAAACACAAGATAATGTATTGACGAGAGCATCAAGATTAAACAATAAGCCATCACTCCTCCAGGATCTCATAAAGAACACAATAGCATGGGGATAGTTTCGAAGTCCTGCATGTTACCAATATCATTTGTCGATAGGTTCGAAGTTTTAGATGCACCGTATCTTCTATCATATTTGCACATCCCATCGATATTTGTTGGTTTGTTTCTTCATGCAATAAATATCCCTTGAGTTCCACCAACAGATTGTATTTATAATGCACAAAATATGGTGGATCACAAACATATAATATTTTTAAAAAATTAAACTTGAGAAGTGTATGATACGAACTATTGTACCAATATTTTGCCCATGGTAGCCATTTAGCTCATTGCTTAGGTGTATTGGATACAAAGGAACAAAAATAAGTCTCCATGCTTAGATTAAGAACTTCAGAATGTCTAACAGTCTGTGAGTGGTACACTGTACTTTTCCTCAAAACGGCCTCTTACAATTTAAACAACTCCCTCTAGAAATGACTAAAAAAGAAATTGACTCAATCCGACACTATCGATTCTGGAATCCCATGCAAACAACCTCCCGTACAAAAATAGCGACGACAAAAATAACAATGTAAAAAAGACGTAGAGGGACAAAGTGAGCATACTTGCTCAGTCAGTAGGATGATCGTAAATCCTTCTGACTGAGGTAAACCTTCAATGAAGTCCATCACCACCTCCTCCCATACCATCTCCGGTAATGCCAGAGGTTGTAGCAATCCCCCAGATGCTAATGTCGTGTACTTGTATTTTTGGCAAACATCACAACTTGAGACCATGTCCTCCGCATCTTATTTCCACCCAATACAATTTTGTTGTTGACGAGATCTATCTTTTTCTCTCTATCTTTCAAGAGCTTAGGGTTTAGTCCTAGGGTTTCCTTAGCAGTATTTCCTAGAAGACTAGTGATTGAATCAATACCACGCTAGAATTTTAAAACAACTCTTCCCTTCTTATAGTTTCATGTGATTGATTTTGAATCTTTAACCTTTGGTTGAATTGATTGAAGTCAAGTTATTGAAGTTTAAGTTGCATTCATATAGGCTTGTAAATGTCTTAAGCTACAATTTGATCCTAGAGACTTGAGTTTTTTACTTGGTTTTCTTTAGGCACTTTGCACTCTCTTCGTTAATTGTTTCTTTAGTTCATGAAAAATACATTGGATATGATGTTTATTTTGAAATAAAGATAAAGTTTATCTTTTAATAAAAACTAAAATAAAGAAAATCACAAATTCAACCAAAGAATTGAAATCATATAAAATCAAACTTATCAAAACTCTAGAATAAAATCAAAATCAAAACTAAATTGAAAATAAATTCACCAAAATTTTCATTAAAATTCAAAATTACAAAAAAAAAAATAATAAATTGACCAACAAAATGAAAATGAGAATAAAATTTGAAAATCATCAAAATATGAAAATCATTTCAAAAATAAGATCATATTCAATAATAGTCACAATAAATAATAATAAATTGGAAAATAATAAAAATTGAAACAAATTCAATAATACTAAAAATTTAATCCCAAAAAAGTTATTAATTAAAAAAAATTACACAATTTTTAAAAATAACAATAACTAATTTCACATAATAATTCATCAATAAAATTAAATAAAAAGAAAAAAAAATCAAAATAAATAATAAAATAACATTTTCACACTGTATCTCACCTCTCTCTCACTTCACCTCAAAATCCATCCAAATCCAGTTTTCATTTAAAATTAAAATTTTCAAATTCACTACACTCACTTAAAATTCTTCACAATAATCTAAAAATCACTACAAAAATTTTCCATATTTTCAAATCACTCTCATTTTGAAAATTAAACCAATTTCACCAAAATCATCACCCACGCCCTTCCATCCACCAAGTAATCTCAACTCAAAGCCACCCAAGTTAAGCTCTCCCATTCGCCAATCAATCACTCCAAATCTCACTCAAAACTGACCTTAATACCACTTGCCAACCTTAGCCAAATCCACATTAAATCCAATCCAAATTCATTTGATTTAAGCCAAGCCAAATTCACCAATTCGAGCCACTATCCAAATCACATTAGTTCACCCTCGAGCCATATTTCTCGAAACTTATAACAAGCAAACTTATAACAAGCCAATTGCCAGCCAACCTTAGCCATTACCAAGCCAAGATCAAGCCTTTGCCAAGCCATGATAAGCTAACCGAGAAACATCACTTTTGGACCACAAATTGGTGATAACCGACCAAACACATGGCTTACTCCTATTGGATCACATGCCACCAACCTCCCCAACTGTTTTAACAGCCAAATAGCTGCACCCAAGCTAGCTTAACCAATTAGCAGCATCCCATGGAAGCTACAGAACCCTTAAACCAAATTAAATCACAAATTAATTTGGCAAAGTTTAATTTTCCAAGTGGCCAATGCCTATTGGTAAGCCTTCTTTGACCTTGACACATCAGCAAGGAACCAATTATTGGTGCACATAGCCTACCTTGGGCGAGCCTGAGCCCTCAATGCCTGTAAATACCCCTTCTAGGGTTGAGCTCCACACAATTCAATCCACTCAGCAAAGCTTTGCCAAATTGCTCCAAAAACTCTTAGCCAAACCTAAAGAAAACACAAGGAGTTGAGGTAATTTCCAAATCTTAGATACTAAGGATCGATAGTGGTACTCTTAGCCAAACCTAAAGAAAACACAAGGAGTTGAGGTAATTTCCAAATCTTAGATACTAAGGATCGATAGTGGTCAATTGTGAAAAAATTCTTTAAATCACAAGATTTGGAGGATCTTCACCCTAAGATCAAGAGATCCTTTTAGATGGAAATGATCTTAAAATTGGCCATAGGATCGCTTAGAACTAGGGTTTTCTTCGGACAGCTCGCGTTTACTGTTACTTTGGGGACAACGAACGAATGTCGTTCATTCTCATGTATTCGAAGTGGATGGCTGTGATTAGATCGTTCAGTGTTACCTCGAAGCGTCTCACACATGAGATTGAAGGCTCTGGCATGACAAGGAGCAAACAATGGAGACCAATCCAGTGCAGATGAGTGCAAAGAGCGATGACGATGAGCTGAGGTGTACATGTAGGATCTTGTCATTGAAATAGGAAGTTCAGAATTTCTGAATTAAATAATTTTCAAAAAAATAAAAAGAACTTTCAAAAATGCAAAATTAAATAAAGAACAATCAGAAAAACAAAATAAAAATTACCCTGAATTAAGTGAAACAAGAAGAATAAAATAAAATAAAATAAAATAAAAGATAAATAAATCATGATAATTTCCTAATTTAATTAAAACCAATAATCCATTTAAAATTGATTAAAAATCATAAATGATTCAAAATTTAATAAAATTTGGAGCACTCGTGTCCTTTAACCTCAATGTATTCCCCTGATTTCCTTAAGAGTTAGAATTGTAATTTCTAATGAAATTAGCAATTAATTTGAAAAAAAAAAGAAAAAAAAAATAAAAATTAGAAAAACACAAATATTATTTGGAAGTTCAAGAAAAATAAGAAAAACAGATGACTTGTGCAATAAAGTAGTGGTTTCACCCACTGGCTTTCAATAAATCACTTGAGATACATAAGAGTATATTTGTAAATTGTATTTTTTTGCATTTTAAACCTTTTGTTTCCAAATTCCATTCAAAAGAGAGTTATGCTTTGAAACCTTGATGATGTGATCAATTGAATATGTGAAATGAAATGCTTAAGTTGAATTTTGATTTATAAAGTTGAAATGCATGAAAAGGTAAATATGTAAATATTTGAAATATGGGAAAATTTGATTTCTACAATTCTTTGAACGGTTTTAATTGACAAAAATGATTAGATAATCATTTAATTCACTCACTTAAGCATTTCTTAAAATTGGTAAAATTAGCAATTCAAATTAACAAAGGCTAAAGTGAAATTGAGAAGAATTTGCAAAAATTACAAATCTACCCTAAAGATTAATTTGAATATTTCTAAAACTTGAAATCTTGAAAACCTAATTTAAAATCACTAATAAAAGGTCAAAACATCAATTGAATGGTAAAATTCATGTTTAAATGTGAATTTGATCATGTTCGTAGTTTTTTTCAAAAATTAAAAATAAACCCTTTTCTTTATTAAATCTAACAACAACAAGAAGCATTTATCCCACTAAGTTGGGTCTTCACATGAATCCTTGTTCTTCGTTGCATTCAATTGAATGTCTATTTTATTTAATTGTAACAGATTAAGATTATTTTTCATATAATATGTCCAAGTTTTTTTAGGTCTATCACTGTCTTTCTTAGCACAAGTGGAATCTAAAACAGCTATTCTCCTAACTGGATCATCGACGGTCGGTGTTTAATGTACGCAAACCATCTAAGACAACTCTAATCTTGTTCGTCACTGGAGCTACACCAACCCTATGACGGATGTATATTCATTTTGCATTTTGTCTATAAGTGTCAAGCCACTCATCCACCTAAGCATTCTTATCTCAACAACACTTAACTTGGTTTTATGTTTCTCTTTTAAAGGCCAACATTCTCGGTCGTAGAGCTTTGAAGGTCTTATCACCATCTTATAAAATTTTTCTTCCAATCTAAGTGGTACTTATCTATCACACAATAAGCCCGACACATTCCTCCAATTCAACCAACCAACTTGGATTCAGTAATAACATCCCTATCTATATCACCGTCAGTTTAAAAATAGACCTGAGATATAAAAAACGTTCACACCTTTTAATGATTTGATCACTGACAGTTACAACTTTGCCACAAGAGCTGCCACACCCTAGGTCCGGAAGGCGATACACCACGACAACATAGGGCATGATGAAAAGATCTGAAACTATTTTGTATTCTCAAAAGAAAAAAAAAACTGTGCAAGTAATAAAAAAAGAAAAAATAAAAGTTTTATTTTACTTCATAAATACGAATATAACTGGCACAGCTAAAAGGAAAAGAGATAATGGAAATAAACTAAACTAAAAAGAGGGAAGCAACTACCAGACCAGGAAAGAAAGATACAATGACTAATACGAAACATAAAATTCCAAAAGTTAATCTAAATCCGAAAAGTATGCTCCAATGGAGAAGGACCAATAAGTGATTGGGTGAAACCTGTTATATAAAAATAACAACTGGTGAATTCAAAAATCAAACTCAATAAATAACAATTATTTAGTAAAGCATAAACGACAAAGAAAAAGGGGCATGTAGAATGACCAAGAAACACAGACGACTTATTATGTGCATAACAAAATTTGTAAAGACTATCACATACTTATAATCATAAATAAGAGTGACTCGAGCACATGCACTTTTATGTAAATATTTATATGCTACAATATTAAGTGCTTTTGCACAGATATGTCATATTAATCATTTAAAATTACCTGATAAAAAATAATTTTAGTATATATCTACATATTTACATATAAGTATATCTATTAAAGGATGATAACAATAATATCTATCAAAGAAATGGACTTTGATGAATTGGATATGCACACCAAAGGATGTAAAATGCATGTAGGACGAGTTAATAAAAAAACAATGTTAGAATTAAAAAAATAGATAGACAAAGGTAACATGAATGCAGGCTGAGTTCTAATGCAAAATAGGCTTAATGCCACATGCAACATCCCATAGGACAGGATGGAGAATGATGAAACAATGTTGTTCAAAGTTAGAATAAGTCTAGCAACAACAATTGTGGCATTGTTTTATAAAAATCAGATGTGACCCATAGATTGTTTGCTTGCTTATTCGAATATTCATGATGTCACAACCCGACACAAGACTTGAAATTAACCAAGACGGGACAGACAACCGGAATGTGAAAATAAATTCTCTATTTCTCTTTTTTTATCACTAACAGTGTAATACTCAAATGTTCATAAAGAGTCGTTAAGAAAAGTAATTTAATTAATAAATTAAATTTTTAACTTTTTGGTTGTTCTCTCCTCTTGTACATATTAGCTCCTCTTATTTATCTTATTAAAAAATTTAAAAACTGAAAAAAGGGTTAAACATAATGAGTTATTTGAAGATAACACAAGAGCAATCATACTTCTAAAAAATAATAACCCAAGAAAAATAAAATAATATACATGCTGGTCTTCCATATATTACTATATGTGATCTTATAATAATCGAATGTAGGTTTCCATAATATTACTCAAATTAGAATAATCTAAAGCTTCTATATGCATTTACTTCAACTGTACTTTTCAAGATTTAATCTTAACTTTACTTTTACCTTATACTATTTAACATTCACATCTGTCTTAAAAGCATCATCAAAAGCATAACCTAAAACACTCCTAGTAGATATTATCTCGTAGGCACAATGGTTCGTAAACTAATTTATATGATTATCTGAGGTGAAAAGTGTCTACTTTCCCTGACCAATATTCTCTCGTCAGCACAACAGTTAACAATTTAACATCACAATTGCCTCGGGTGAGAAGAAAACATCTACGCGCACGGATATAATGGCGTTCTCTACCTGTACCATAAGGGGGTGAACTCCCCCTTTCGTGCACATAGAATCATTCATATATACAATTTTTTATTTTATCCTTCAAGGCATACATTATTATCATATGAGACTTATATTTATTTACTAGAATAATGCAACTCTATTAAAAATTTAAGGTAATAGGAGAATCTAATAAATGCATATTTATTATAATTCTAAAGGTCAAGTAATAATATGACAAATATCTAATCATGCAGTGAGCTAATATATCAGATAATAAATGACAAATATCTAGTCATGCAATGAGCTAATATATCATATAATAATTTGATATCTTCATAAACTAAACTATTATACAACTATTAAGACAACAACATTAAACATACATAAGCCATGAATTTGTTATAATCTAAACGTATAAAAAATCATATGCGATTTAATTTCATTGTGCAACTATGTAACATCCATATTTTTTCATCTAATAATATTAAGAATCTACTATATTCTAAATCTCATCAAAATAAGGCATGAATGAAATCAAACATACATTTAGAAATAATGAAAATTAATGACATTTAGAAATGTAATTATTTACCTCAATTTTGGTTACTCGTCTTAGTAACTTCATATCTTCAGATCTTATAGGTTCAAATATTCTTCAATCTTAATTTTTTATCCTTCAAGGTGATCCATTCCTCAATAATTGTCTCCTTTCTTCAATTACTTCCTTAATTTCACACTGAAGCTTAGCCTCTAACTCTCATGCACGAACCACCTCCTCCCTCTGTCTTACCTCAAGTGTGGCTCGACTAGCACCTGCACGGCGAGTGTTGCGCCTTCTTCCTCCTCTTCACGCAAGGCTCGGTAAGTTCCTCTTCTCCTCGCAAAAGCTACTTCTCTCTTCCTTCCTCAACTTCACTCCTCGCATGTGAAATTATTGAAAGTGCAACTACTCGACCTCCCATTTTCCGTGCTTCACACTTGATGTCAAAGTCTAGAACTCGGTTCTATCTTCATGCAAGAAGCTATTGCCTCCTCTCTTCCCTAACACAATTAGGGGCACCGAATTGACTCTCGGGTAAAAGAAACATGCCAATTTTTTCCTTAGCTTCGTCTTTTGCGTGAAATTTGGCTAGGGTTTTGCCACTTTTCCTTTTCTTCTTCTATTTCTCCTTTTGTTTCTTCTTACGCTCTCGTCCTCACCCCTCTTCCTCTCTCGCTCATTCGTGTTCTGTTCAAATGGGACATTAGTTCTTAATATAGAACTATTTAGAGAGTTGGTTAAAGCGACACAATCATCCAACCCATCCATTAGGTATTTTTTATTATTATTATTTTTTTAACAGTCTTTAACATGAACGATCTAGTAAAAATATATAAAAATCTAACCTCTTCTACTCTTGTTTGGAGTTTATATAAACCTTCTGTAGTAATACTTCTCAATGTTCCTCCAAATTCAACAAAGGATGGCGTTGTATCATATGTTGCACCTGCTTTTACAAAAGTAACAGAAAGTACCTGCCACAAAAATAATTCAAGTATCATGGACAATAAAAATTAACCATATATATCTACCACACATGCATTATCAAAAAATAAATAGAATAAAAATGAACTCATCATGTGAAGGCTTCGCTACAATTTTTAGCTTCCTTTTCAATCTTTAATGAGCCCACGTACTTTAAGCTAACAAAACTAAAAACAGTATAAACAGCAACAAATTTATAAAAAAAAAAAGATAATATTTCAATCAAGCTTGTGTTGCTAGAACTTTAGATCGTGCCCTGTTTCCCATGTTCGTTTGATTCGTATTCTAAATTTGAAATGCGGCCTGCAAGGCATATTAACCTTATGTAAGCAAACAAGAAGAAGAACAGGGCATTTTGTGTTGTAATGAAAATAGCCAAGGATTTTGAATTAAGAAACGTGTTTCCCAAAACATTAGCCACCAACCGCCAATCTTAAAACTGAAGCAGCCCAACTTCAGATATTGGCCAGATTTTTGTTAGCAGATATGGGTTAAATAAAAGAACATTAAAAAGACGGCGAAGTGAATATAAATTTCTAGAGATGTCATGATCGGCCATCACAAGTTAAAAGTAAACAACTATTTCAGCCCCCAAATAACTCCTGGATCTTTCATCACGATCCTGGATCATTTCATTACAAATTTAAATTTAAATGCATTTTTTTCATCCGTCCAAAATGGTGAAAAAAAATGTCCGAACAAACATGCAACAAATCCAGCACTCCAGTCAGCCTTGACACATTCAATTCTTAAATAATATCCACTAAATAAACTTCTCATGACAGGCAATCATTGGCCTATCTTCCAAGGGTATATAGAAGTAAACCCAGCACCTAACAATTTTTTTGACAAAAAACATGTAACCTGAAAATAGAAAATTAAACTTAAGCGTGTCCCAATCAAAAGCAATACAACTTTATCACTCAACGAAAATATTGTTCTCTTATTAAATGTTGAAGAAAACAAGTGAAAAAATTTTAGCATCCAAAATCTCCAGTCACATCAAACTCTCAAAACACAATATTCATATTATAGGTTCCCGAGGCTTTACAAGCTTGGTGACAAACTCTGCAATGTAAAACAACGCAGAAGTGATGATATTGGACTTCAACATAACTTTTTAAGAGGATCCATGAAGAAGAAACTAGAAAGGCAACAAAAGAAGAATATTGTGAAGATTAGAAAAATAAATGTGAATAAGAAAGAAAAATGGTGAGAAGGGAAGCATGAGAATTCATG
>NEWO01000196.1:554513-567150 GCA_003013225.1 Phalaenopsis aphrodite | reverse complement strand
GTGGCCTTTTTCAAGCTACGTATATGTTTCTGCCCCTCTATCTCACATTTGAACCCACCAGCTAACTCCTTGACCTGCTAAGGCTACAAGTCGTCAAGATATTAGGATTTGTAGTCTTTTGAAGATAGCATTAGGTTCAAGAGAGTTTTCTTCAGTAATCCAAAGTTTTTCACTGAACGAGTTTCGGGACATCATTATCATCAACTTGAAAGCCAGTCCAGATTTAAGGTATTAATGTTTAGAAAATTTTTAAGAGTGGGAGCAACATTTATAGATGGTAAATATTGTACATTTATTTATTGACAAAGCCTTTTGTGTACTTAAGTGACATTTGTTGGAATAATCCATACAATTTCCTATATTGAGTTGTTTGTTGGCTTTTTGTTGTATTGATGCAATTTTTTTTAATTTTACATGTGTATTGAAAAAATCATGAAGTGGAAGTCTTTTTTAATCTTTTTAGCATAATTGATATGTTATCTATATGAAGTTTTAGGTTGTACTTTTCACAAAAATATTGAATTTATGCATAAATTTGTCATTCAACTTATTGTGTATAGACTGATTAATGAAGTAAAAGTTTTATTTAAGACTAACAATGTTAATTGGTGATATTTATAAAAATGTAAATTAGGTTCTTTATAAATATATTGTATTAATGAAGTATTTATTCTATTTTGTTGTTGTGTCCAAACAAATTCTTCAAGTGAAAGCCTTAATTAAGGCTCTAGCAATGTTGATTTGTGATGTTTCTGAAAGTTTAGGTTGCCTTTCTTCAAAAAAAATTTACATTAATGCAAAAATTTTTTTCATTCAACATATTGTGTATGGCCACGATACTAAGTAAATGTCATATTAAGGCCAAATCGATGTTGATATGTAAAGTTTATGAAAAATTGAAAAAGGTTTTTTTAGAAATATGTGTAATTAATTTAAAAAAAACTATTTTGCATGTTGTGCATTGACAATTTCATGAAGGAAGCTTTATTTTCTCAAACAATAATGATATGTAATATATATTTTTATGAAGTCTTCAATTAGAACTCTTCACAAAAAAAGTTGAAATTTAAGCATAAATTTGTCATTTAACCTAATGTGTGTTGAGTGATTACTAAATTAAGAGAATTATTTGTCTCTAAAGAAGTTTATTTGTGATAATTATGAAAATTAATTCTACGTTTCTTAGAAATATATTGTATTAATGCATGATTTATTCTATTTTGTTGTTGTGAATGACAATTTTCTAAAGTAAAAGCCTTATTTAAGGCTCTAATAATGTTGATTTGTGATGTTTATGCAATTTTAGGTTGCTTTTAAAAAAAATGAATTAATGCAAAAATTTACCATTTAACTTGTTGTATACGGTCTGATTATTAGGGTAAAAATCTTACTTATGACTCTAACATTGCTTTTTTATGAAGCTTTATGTTGTGTTTCTTCATAAAAAAATTTAATTGATGCGTTAATTTGGTAATTAACTACTTGTGTAAAAAATGATTACTAAAGTAAAAGATTTATTCAAGGCTCTAACAATGTTGATTTCTGATATTCATGAAGAATTGTGTTTCCTTTCTTCACAAAATTTGGAATTAATATAAAATTTTCTCATTTACCTTGTATTACGTGGATTGATTATTGAAGTAAAAGCAAAGATAATGCAATATTTTCTCATTTACCTTGATAAGCATGGACTGATTACTAAACTTATTACTTAAATAAAAGCAGAATTAATAAAAAACTTCTTATTTACCTTGATGTACATAAATTGATTACTGAAATAAAAGTAGAATTATTGCAAATTTTTCTCATTTACCTTATTGTGCATGAACTAATTAATGAACTGATTATTGAAGTAAATGCATAATTAATACAAAATTTTATCATTTACCTTAATGTGCATGGTGACATGCCTGAAATATGTTATTTTTATTTGCACATTTAATGTTTATTTTTTATGATATTGTGTTTTAATGAAAGGTATTTTTGATGTTTTAAGGTGTATGTACACTAAATGGAGCAAATGGAACGAAAATGGAGCAAATTGGAGTCAAATTAAGCAAAATGGCCAATGTTGATCCGGCGTCTAGGCACCATAATCTGGCACCTAGGCATCAAGCAACAGAGAGCATGGCGCCTAGGCGTCAGGATCTGACGATTAGGCGCCAAAAGCGGTTATCTAGATAAACCATTGAATTTAGTGAATTTTGAAGAGGTGTTTGAGGAAACTCTTAGGGATTTTGATAGCTCTGTTCAAAGACACTTCTGCAGATTCAAAAGAGAGACTTCTGGGAGGAAGAAAAGGGACTCTTTTGTAGAAAAGTGGATTCTTCCTAGAGAGGAGAAAGTCTTAGAGGCTTGCTTCGATTTGGAGGAGAAGAGGATAAGTGACAGATATCTTCTTCACTGCAGATTTTCAGTAAGTTTGGAGTGGAATTATGGTGAGAGTAAGTGATTCAAAGGAACTAGAAGGATTGATTGGGAAGGAGTTTAAAATAAGTTGCGTGCTTTGTTTAGTTTTCTTTGTCTTGTCATTTAATTTTTTCTTTATCTATAAATCCATGTGTTAATGTTTCTTCTTCATGAAATCTAAGTAGTTTTGTGTCTTTCTCCCTGCAATGAGGAATAATTATGTAGGAATGTAGTTTAGCAAAAGTGCTTTTAAAATTTCATAAATTGTGATGATTCAAATTTTATGCTTAATTTACTTGTCAATATGGTCTATTGATTTATTAAAATATGTTATAAAACGTACCCAAAATGGGATATGTTTCAACATAGTAAGAATCACATTTAGCCTCATGGATGAGAATGTAGTCCATGAGGTTAAGTGAAAATAAATAGGGAAATAAGTTTTTATGGAAGTAGAATTGGAAATTTTAGGGTGACAGACTAAAATCCTCAATTTGGTCCAGATGATGGGAAACTAAAGTGAGATGTTAGCCCTTAGCGGAAGGGAAGTGGGAACTCTAGAGTGAGAGCTAGTATTTACCCAGCTTAACTACGGGTTTAGGGATCAAACTCTGGATTAGTCAATGTCTTTATGCACTTGACAAAGGGTAAAGAATATAATTTCTCCTATTTCTTATATATAAAATTATTTTCCTAAACTAATTATAAACTCGTTGCAAGGAGAATGATGTTTTATACAAATTTGAACTCTTCATACATTGACAGTTTAGAGTAGTGGTAACTTTACATTTTAAAACCTTTTTAGATTGTACTGCATTTACATTTTTTATTTGTTCAGCATACTTAGCATTCATTTAATTATATAGAATTAGATATTACACAATAACTTGTGATCATTTAATATATAAGTTTTCTACAATTAAAAAGTAGGTTTTATTAAAGTCAATTTTACGGGAGTTTTTGTTATCTCTATGGGATCAATACTGAGGTTTTTAAAGAAAATCATATATTACTTGGAATGATAAGTATACTAGAGTAGTGCCTCTAATGTGTAAACTATTTTTATCATCTTTATATAATATTTATTTTTGCACATTAGCCGCTGAATATAAATTAGGTCAAGCCTTTGACCATATTTCTAAATTTAAATAATTGTGTAATTTCAAGTCGGGTCAAGTTTTTTGCGTCATTGTCGGGGATGGCAACGAAACCTTTCTGACTTTGAAAAATATTTATTTTTAATTGTAAAAATATTATTGAAAGTTGTAGTGTCGTTTATATATACGTGCTTGTGTGTGTAAATATAAAAAAATAGAGATAAATTTACTGTTTAGTTAGTGTGTTTTACTTATTTTATTATTTATCCTTAAAAATGTAAGCATAGTGCAAGATTTGAAGGTTTAGTGTTTTACGATTCTAAGTTTGAAAGAACTATTAGAAAAAATATAAAATTAAAAAAATTTCATAATTTCCAAGAAATGACAAATACTTTAAATAATAATTTAGAAAATCAAATTGATGAGAATGTATCAAAACCATTAAGAGATTATGCTAACTCTACGGTATATGAAATTCATTGAAGTATACTAACTCCTGTTGTATAAGCTAACACATTGGAATTAAAACATGATATCATTTAGATGGTACAAAATAATCAGTTTGGGGGAACTTTATCTGAAGATTCTAACTTACAACTTGTAAGTTTCTAGAAGTCTGTGCCACATTTCAATATAATGGTGTCTCTAATGATGCTCTCTAATGATGTTGTTAGACTTAAGTATTTTCCTTTTTCCTTAAGGGATAAAGCTAAAATGTGGTTAAACACATTAGAACCTGGATTTATTAAAGCCTCGAGTGACCTGGCATAGAAATTCTTGGCTAAGTATTTTCACCATCAAAGATTGCTAAGCTAAGAAATGATATTACATCTTTTTGCTTGTTTGAAGGAAAATCAATATACGAGGCTTGTGAGTGCTTTAAAGAACTTCTCAGGAAGTGTCCACATCATTATTTGCCCGATTGGTTAATAATTCAAACACTTTATAATAGGTTAATAGGACCTCCTAAATCAAATATTGATGTTGTTGTTGGTGGATCATTAATGTCAAAACCTTTTGATTAAACATATTATTTAATTGAATAAATATCTACAAATAATTTTCAATAGCCTTTTGAACAGGTAAATCCTAAAAGAATAGCAGTTTTCATGATTCTAACGCTATTTATATGTTAACATCTCAAGTAGTTGCAATATCACGAAAGTTAGATCCATTGGAAATGAGTTTATCTCAAACACCTCAAGTGATTGAGGAAAATTCATTAGGACAAATGATTGATTCCAACATTCCTACATTTGATACTTTGAATGCAATTAACAATAAACCTAATAACCCATGTTCTAACTATTACAACCCAGCTTGGAAAAATCAAGCTCACGTTTTCGGTGAACCCCGACGGTGATCCGTCAAACTTTCTGGCTGCTCACTCGAAGGCAACCCTGTACGGTTCGCACGCTGACATACCTCACCGTGAACCATGCAAATGACTGAAGATAAGAGCTTTGTGAGGGGTCAGACGGAATATGCACCGCAATGCTCGGGTCGCTAGCTGCAAGGGAAAGAAATCTGGCGAGGGGTGCAGTGCAAAACAATCTGAGAGAGGGAAGGTACGGGTCACATGGATTTCACGTGGAAAGAGGGGTTGTGCCATGGAAGAAGGTCAGCCCTCTGACATTCGTCAGCGAGGAGGAAGAAAGGTCGGTCAGCGAACTCAAACACGAAAAGGAAACCTGCTTGAGTTTCTTGGCCGAAGGAGAAGCCGGGGATCAGGCTTCAGTCACCGACATCAGCTCCAGAAGGAGCTCAGAGGCTAATGGTATTTGTGAGGATGGGAGCTCCGACTGCCGAGTAATATGCGGTGAGATGGGCCGGAGGGGGAGCTTGGCGTGTGGCCGACTGTCGGCACTATTTTGGTTGGAGTTGCCCGTAAGAAGCTGTCGATCACCAAAATTAAAATCCTGTCGCTCGCTTTGGAAGGACGTTTAAGTTTAGAAAAGTATGAAATCAATCTGACCTTATATTTTTCATAGTTTAAATGAAAGAGCACTATACATCAAACCATGTATCTATCCCGAAGGATAAAGACAAGACTTGAGGATGAGGCTCGATCAAATAAACTAAGAAATGTATGACGTCTGTTTGGTCTGCGAAACTATTTTATTTGCTGACAATTTCTTCTATTTAATATGAAGAATTAAATAGTATTTATATTAAGCTGGGCTCGAGAAAATCTTTCTATAAGGGCAAGCCCCTATAGTTAATTACATCTTAAATGACCGAAGTCATCTAATAAAACTCTCGATAAAAATCAAGAAATATTATCTTCAAGGAATTCGAAGAAAATGACTTTTCAATGAAATCGGACAAAGATGTGTGAAAGGGAAACAATTCAAATTCGGAATATTTTGTTTTTGGAATCCAAAGGAGAAAGATCTAGGGGATAGATTCAGAGGAAAAACCTCGGTGACTTTCCAGTCTATCACATTATTTTGCTTCAATTTAGATGAAAAATTATTTGAGTATTTCATCATGCAAATTTTATTAATTTAGGGCTTACATTTGTGTGAAACAATCATACAACTAGCCTGAAAGATATGAGGATTTAGGTCGCGATAAACAATAACCTCGGAATCCTAAAATGAGTTAGGGCTTACATTGTACAGCAGAGATATACAAACACCTAAAGATTAGATGAAGATTTATGTTACATAGGCAAACAGCCTCAAAATCTTATGACTTGGTTGTTTAATTCTAAGGAAGGAAGTTGGTTTAGCTGGTTAAGTCAGGTTTTGCTGTTGAAGATGGTCGTGTTGCCCTCCAAGATTCTTGTCGTGACGAGTTTGAGTTTTCTAAGGTGTCAAGTTATGATGTCAAATCAGGTGACCCTATGGTTGTAGTTCTTTAAATTTTCATTAGGGATGATAAAGTTGATTATAACGACACTGATTAGGATCCCTCGGTTCTCTCGTTCCGGCACCACTATGTTCTATTGGATTCACTTAGTTTAAATGAATTTACTAAACTCAACTTAATGAGTTCCATTATTTCATTTAGACCGTGAGAAGCCTCGTTAGCAACCGTAGGTTACCTCCTCCAAGGGGTTCTCGATCATCGGATAGAGATGTCTTAATTTAGTTGTAGTTGTAGTTTTGTGTGATGTTTGTGATTAAATTTTGAGTTGTTTTATATTTTGAATGTTGTGGGGGTGAATTTTATCTTTGTTGATTTTAGTGTTAGTTTTGGTTTTGATTTTGTGGCTATCCTGATAGTTTTAGTTGTCATGCAGGGTGACATTATTGTTTAGTATGCAAGGTTTGCAAGTATAAAAAGTACAAGAAAGACAACACTGTAAACTAAAAAATACATACCTGATGAGTCTTCTCGTTCCACCACCTGAAACTCAAAATACATGTCAGGGCATTTTATATGAAGTAGAAAAGTAAGGTTTTGGTAGTTTTCCTAACCCTATGTCATATCTTGGTGAGTCCTTAGGAGTTTAGTTAAGGATAGTTTTGTTAAGCAAAACACATTAAATTTAGTAGACCTCTGAGGTATCCAACAGGTTAGGAGGAAGAAGCAGGAATTTTATCTTGGTTGATTTTAGTGTTAGTTTTGGTTTTGTGACTATCCTAATAGTTTTAGTTGTCATGTAGGGTGACATTATTGTTTAGCATGCAAGGTTTACAAGTATAAAAAATACAAGAAAGACAACACTGTAAACTAAAAAAAGCGTACTTGATGAGTCTTCTCGTTCCACCACCTGAAACTCAAAATACATGTCAAGCATTTTATATGAAGTAGAAAAGTAAGGTTTTGGTAGTTTTCTTAACCTTATGTCATATCTTGGTGAGTCCTTAGGAGTTTAGTTCAGGATAGTTTTGTTAAGCAAAACACATTAAATTTAGTAGACCTCTGAGGTATCCAACAGGTTAGGAGGAAGAAGCAGATTCATGTTTCCCTCTCACTATCTGGTGAAAGGCCTCGAGCTCATTTAAACTTATTGTGTTGCTTAATAATTCACCATATAAACACCCTAATGCTCAATGAACACATATGTCCTAATTATCCCTAAGAGTAGGGTAACTATCATTTGTAATTTAATTTTGAATATTATGTGAATGAAGACTCTTAAAGGGGGGGCGCAAGCTAGTGTTGTTGGAACACTTAGCCAAATTTTGATCCTAATTGGCCTTGTAGTGTTTTAAAGGTCTTAAAGTTTAGCTATGTTTTCTTTTCTAATTCTCGTTTAATCAGTCTTGATTTAACTTAGATCATTACTAAGCCCTTAAGACCTAGGTGAGTGTCTTAATTAATTTAGAAAAAGTTAAATTTTTAGTGCTCATGATTTATTATTTAAATTTCATTTGAACCTCTAATAGGGGTATTAAATTGATTAATTATTGACTTCAAAAGTCATACCCCTAAGTCCTAGATTCTTTTAATTTTGATAAACTTCCAAATTTTAATAATTTTAGAAATTTATTAATTTATCCTTTTAATTAAGAAAGTGAGGTTGGTTTCTACCAATTAATCCCCTTTTAATTTCAATCTTCCAAAAAAGTTAATTAAGATTAGAGGTTGTCAATTTTCCTCCTTGAATTAAGCCTAAATGCTAATTAAGACCAAATTCCTAAAATTACACTTTTGCCCCTAAGGCTCTAACACTTCATAATTTGTCAAATTCAAATCAAGTGACTTTGAAATTTTTATCATACCTCATTCGTGAGTCAATTAAGACATCAGACGAAAAAATGTGATTTTTCAAAATTTAAGTTAATCTATATAATTATTTTCATGCAAAAATAGGATTTTTCAAAGAAAAAATTGGTAACTTGACCAAGGTGAAGCCTATTCACTTGAAATTTTTACTAAAGGTAGACCTAGACTAGAGAACCATTTTGACAAAATTTCATGATTTTTTTAGCTTCATTTGAATTATTATAATTATTTTAAGTTATGGGGTATTTATTAAGTATAAGATATTTTAAATGGGGAAAATTAAGTTTTGTATTTTTGAAAAATCTTCCTAAGATAAAAAAACCTAGAGAAGCAAATTTTATATTTCTTTTGGTTTTCCTTTGATTTATTGAAATTATTTTAGTGGAAATCCATTTTTTAACCTTTAAAAATTATTTTAATATTCAAAATACAATATCTTTATTTAGAAAATTAGAGAAAATATTCCAATTATTTCTAAGTTCTTAGAAAGCAATTTATAGCATTTCCATGAATTTTATTTATTTTTTTTTTGCGATTTTTAGGAATTTTTAATTATTTAAATATTTAAAATAGACTAAAAATGAAGTTCTTATTTTAAATACCATTATATTTTTATAAAATTTTCATGGTCACAGAGAACTCTAAAAACAAGTTTTCAAAATTTTTTGAGTTATATTTTAATCATTAAAAATCATTTTAGTGCCAAAAAGGATATTCAACTTGAAAAATCAATTTAGGCCATCAATTTACTCAAAATGCTTTGAAAGTTTTATGGGGAATTCTCTAGATTTTTGAAAATAGTGGTGATAAAAAATCAAGCCATTTTGATGTTTATATTTTCCAAAATTAATTATCTTAGTGATTTAGGGTTTATGAAAATTAGGTGCATTTTAAATAACTTGACTCATGAGAAATTTTCTTAAGGGTTATTTGGTCATAGTAAAGCTTCCAAATTTTTTTGGATTTTTCTAAGAAACATGCTAATTATTATGATTAATTTAAGCACACAATGTGCATAAACTCGAAAAATATGGATCTCTGTCTAGAGGACTTCTCTGGCTTTGGAAAAATCAAGGAAGATTCCCCTTGACAAAGGCTTCAACATGTCAAAAATTCAAGCCATGGTGAAATGTCTATATACATGGAGAATCAAAAGACTCAAGACAATGTTTAATTAATTAAAAATAAAACATGCATCAAATTAACTTTAAATTATTTCCATATTGTTCTCCTCTGTTCACTGAGCAAAAGGGTATTTTTATTTTATTTTTGTGATTTTTCTACACTAAAATATGAATTTTTGAAGTTAGGGGTCATTTTTCTATTTTTTTAAAATCCCTATTTATCTATTTAAAAGTGTGGTGCTGACTGGATCCTAGGCAACTCCGAAGCTGCACGTGGTGCTCTCCCATTTGACGCCGCCGTCAGACACTTGATCAAACGGCGCTCCGTCATCATCCCCAATGGCCTAGCCCGAGAACCGTCCATCTTCAAGGCTTGATATCTTCCTTATTTCTCAACCAAATTGAATGAATTTTTTTTTAAATGCTCGTCTAGACTAGTGCCATGAAATCGAGCTTAAGCAAATGAAGAATCAAAAGAGGCTCGGGATGAGGAGGAGTTCAATACCTTTGCTCTGAGAAGGGAAGCTTCAATCAGAGATGCTTGGAACATTCGTTGGAGTCCAAGGAGGCTAGGGATTGAGCCTCTGGTTGTGGTGAAATTCCTAGACCCAAATTCGACCAAGGCCAATTTCAGGTGTTGATCAAAGTCTATAATAGGGGCTCTGTGGAAGGGGAATTTGATGGGACTTTGTCTTCTTTCAGTGTTGTGAAGGTGTAGGTACAAGTAATTTAAGTTTGGTGAACTATGGAGGTGGATTGAGCTTTGTCCTAGTTTTAGATAGAAGTTTGAGCTCAAAATTGAGCTTCCACAGTGGGGATCAGTGGGGGAAGATGGTTGGATTGCACTGAGGAGGTCTCAAAGAAGCTCTGTGACTGATTTGGGAGCTCCATCTAAAAAAATTTCAACACTCCCTCCATGGTCGTGGAGGTGAGCTTTTATAAAAATGGCCAAGGGATGGCTGTCATGGCCAATTGGGAGGTGCAATGTGGTGCTTAGGTGGAGGGCAGAGAGGCTTCAACATCTCATTTGGGTGAGATGGCCTCTAAGTTTGAATTGGGTGAAGTTTAAGAGGGGGTGGCCCTCAGTTTTAGCTTCTCGGATGACTAGGCCGGCTGGCCATGGTAGGGGGAGGTGGCTAGGAGCTCAGGGAACCCAGGAGAATCTGTTACAGCAATTTAATGGGCTGAGGTTTAGTTTTGGCAAAAATATCTTAAGCCCAAGCAAATATGGAAATCAAATTCCTTAATTTAGAGGACCATTGGTCCATGGCTCACTTAGCTTGGGTTAGATGAGTTTTGACTCAATCTTAGGGTCCAACTAATGGCTGTGGAGTCATTAGTTTTGTGGCTTTGGGGTGATTAGACCACATTTAATACATAGATCCAAGGGGGTGCAAATGACCAAAAATTGGGTTTGCGCTAGGTTAGCCATGTCAATTGGTCCAAATAAATCTTAAATTTGGTGTAAGCAATTTTAAGGAACAATTTTGGTGAAAGATTAAAAGGGTTTTGAGTTTAATTGGAGGGTCAATTTGAAGGATTTTGGAGATTTGGTCATTTTGGGCATGTTGGGCTAGACTTGGGTCTAGATTGGGCTAGCCTTGGGCTAAGTTCAAACTGATTGTTGAGAATGGTCAATAGGAATGCCATAAATAGTTTTCAACATGAATTGGGTGCCAATTTTGGGATTAAGGCAATCAATTTGGAGAAATTTGGGGACATAGCCAATCAATTTGTGAATATTTGGGGATTTTAGACTTAAGTTGAAATTAAATGAAATTGAGACTTCACCAAGGCTAATTGATGCTCAATTTTGATGTGTAGGAATGTTATAAAGAGTTTTCAACATAAACCATGTCCAATTGAGGGAGTTATGGATTCAATTTGGTGAGATTAGGTCATGTGTTTAAAATTGGGGGTTTTATTTATATCAAAATTGGGCTCAAAGCATGGGCTAATTGAGCTTGGATTTGGTTTATTTTGGTCACATTTAAGGTGAATTTGAGTTTGGGATTGAAACTTGGGGAGATTGGGATCAAATTGATTGACCTTTGAGTTGAATTTGGGGAAATTTTGACCTTTAAGGGCTGGGGGTCTTGGTCAAAGATGGTCAAATTGGCCAAATTGGGTCATGTGGTAGTTGAGAAAAATGAAATTGAAATATTTTGAATATTTTGTAAATTTTTGGGATTTTTTAGAATTTTTGAAATTTTAGGCCCATGAGAGGCATTTTGGCAATTTGGCAATTTTTTTGTGATTTTGGGTAATTTGGGTGTTTTCAAAAGGTTTGAAATGATTTTTGAACAAGTTTGGGTATTTTGGATAAATTTGAGAATTTTGACCAAATTTAGGGTTTGAAGGGTATTTAGCTAATTTGGGGAAGTTTAGGGGCAAAATGTCAGACTGAGTATTTTGGTAGAATTGGGGAGTTAACCACCATATGTGTCATGGACCAATGGAAACCCCATTTGGGTTCTATCTACTGGTCTTAGCTAAACCCTAGCCTAGCGATAGTAGGTTTAGGGGACCATCTACATGAGTTTCCCAAAGGCTCAAGGGACCAAAGTCAAGAAATTATAGTAGTGAGTGATTGTAAGTGAAGTGAGTGCCTTAGCTCTAGACCAACACCCAAGGTCAACCCTAAGTTCAAATAGCCCTATATGAATTCTCCTTGAGCTCCCCTATAATGTCCCCACCTACTAAGTGCTAGAGGTTAGGACCAATATGTGGAACTTCAAGTTGAGTAAAGAGGAGTTTAGAATTTCTAATGGTGAGGGTGTCTTTTCTAGTTCTCTAAGAATAGTTAATAAGAAAGTCTTATGGCTAGACCCTAGGCTACTAAAGAGAAAGACGATACCTCAACCAAAGTTGAAGTCAACACCGGCCGAAAAGAAGAAGGGAAGGAGAAGGTGGCGCCGGTTTCATCGGTGACAAGAGGAGAGGCTTGGCGAGGAGGATAGGGACGTTGGGAGCAGACAATTGGTGTTGGTCGGTGAGGAGCGCTGGCGGCGTGCGATTCGCTGCGAAGAGAAGGGATTGTGTTATCGACTAGGCACATCAAAGATAATTATGAAAATGGAAGGGGGCTGATCCACATGAGTTAGGGCTTTATTACTATTATTATTATTAGTGCGTGGTTCATTGTTCGCGAATAGCTCGTGTTCGGTTCGTTAAGAAACTCGTATTTTGCTTGTTCGCTAAGTTAACAAGCCGAACACGAACAACATGAACTAATATTTGTTCATTCATGTTCGGCTCGTTTTGACTTGAAATACTACTAATCAATTATATATATATATATATATATATATATATATATATATATAT
>NEWO01000196.1:530758-553988 GCA_003013225.1 Phalaenopsis aphrodite | reverse complement strand
CACTTGCGCGGTCCATTTCGTCATACGGGGTTGTTCAAATGACTTTTTTGGTGATCGAGCAAAAAATAATAATTTGTGCATTTTTAGTCCGCCCGCAAAGTAGTAGTGAAATGGGTGTCCTCCCTACCAGACACACTCATGTGGCCCTTTTTATCATTCATGGTCTTCTGGAGAAGCTCGCTGGTGGATGGGCCAATTCGGGTTAATTTTGCAAGCGACGTGGCGAATAATGTTTGTTAACACGATCAGAATTGTTTGACTTGCAAAATTTCAACCAACCTTTGCCTAAGCTAAAACCAAATTCTTGCAGAACGACCCTGACTGTGTGCCCCTCAATACAACTGGAGTGTCTCAACCGGATGTCTTAAGCTATGAGAAATAGCATATGTATGAATCATGAACTTGATGAGCCCAGGTGGACATAACACACATGTGACATCAAAAATTGATGCCAACAATGTCTTTTCCCCCTCACTCATGACAAAAGTTTCTATATAGAGTCCGGATGCAGCTCTGTGTGCAGACTCTAGTAATTTGCCACCACATGTGCTACATCGCGGAAGTTATTGGAGGCTTATTAAATTGAAATCGCGGAAGTTATCGGGGTGTTATTGAATTGAAACCGCAAAAGTTATTGGGGGGTTATTAGGGGGTTATTGCAATGGGTTATTAAAGTGGAGCCACGAAGATTATTGGGGGGCTACTGCATGAGTTATTGTAAAGGGTTATTGAAGTGGAGCTGCGGATGTTATTGGGAGTTATTGTGGGTGTTATTGCAGGGGGTCATTGGAGTGGAACCACGGAGGTTATTGGAGGGTTATTGAGGGGTTGCTGGAGTTAATACCTCAATAACCCTCCACCAATAACATCTGCGGTTCCACTCCAATAACCTATGTGGTTCCACTCCAATAAAATTTATAGTTCCAATTTATTTTCTTAGGTGGGCCCGATGTAGCACACATGACGACCTATTACTGGAGTCTGCAAGCAGAGTTGTGTCTGAATTCCGTATGGAAAATTTTCTCTTCACTCACAACAACTTCCTGAATCCCATAAACCCATCTTCCGGTCAGATTCCATAATCAAGGATTTAAGGCAAACCGAAGGAGAAATGGGATTTAAGAAACAGTAGAATTAAATATTTTTTTAACTATTTATTATGTAATTTTTCTTCATAAAACTTATTCAGAAATTTATTCTTCCTTCCTATCAAAATAAAACAAAACTAAGATAATATTTTAATTATTAGTTAAAGTTTAATTTGATTCATAACTTCTTACTTTTAGTAATAATAATTATTATTATAATGAAAATAATAATAATAAAAGATCGATTTGGCTGCATCTAATTTCATAAATAAATAATTTTAATTTTAAAAATATTTTATCTTATCGTCTATTTGGTGTAGGATCACTAATTGAACCGTCGAATTCTTAGAAGTGTCATATTTGTCATCTCAAGGTAAGTAACTGTTTTTTATTATGTGATAAACATATCATTTCTAGTTGGAGGTGTTATCCTTGCTAACTTTATTAGATATTGAGCTAATTTTTAGGGTTACGATTCTTACCATTCAAATCTTGTTCACATAATTGTAGTTCTTTCCTTTTTTGGGCATAATGACATTAATGGGTAATTAGCCTTATTCTATTCCTACTTGGTCTCATGTTTTATTGTTCACCTTTCATGATTTTAGTATTTATAATTTATTTAATATAATTGATGTGACAAATCTCATTAATTCAGTTTCATAATTGTCAAAAATACTGGTCGACATTCTGTAGTCATATTCTTGTGTTTTGATTGTGATGGATGAAATATAACTAATATTACAATATTATTATGTCACTATTAAACCCTTTTGTTATGGCTTGCCGGATGGACGGGTCCTTCAGAGAGTTTAGTAGATTTTCATGGGAATGGTGTTTAACTTTTCTTGTTTCAGGGTGTCGTAGTAAACTCGCTATATATAACATATACCGAGATTGTATATTTTCAGGTTGTGTGAAACAATTGATTATTCACATCTGTACCAAAAAAGCTGATATTGTAGCATGTAAATATATGCAAAAAAGTGCATGTGTTCAAGTAACTCTTATTCATGATCATAAACATATCAAAGTCCTTGTAAATTCTCTTATACTCATTATAAATCGTCTGGACTTATTGATAATATTGCATGCCTAATCTTTTTTATTGTTTATGCTTTAATAATCAACTTATACAAGGTTTTTACATCTTTAGAGGTTTTGCTTAAGTTACATTTAAAAAGAGTTTTGTTTTGTTAATGGTTTTATTATTTTGTTTTGTTTTTTTTTTTTTTTAATTTGTAAATTTTTTGGTTTATTTTAAGGTGCATTCAGTTTAGTTTTTACTTTAATAAGGTTTGAATTTGAATTTTAGTTTAATTTGATTTTGGAAAAAGTTCTAGTTTTATTTTAAAAGGCTTTTTTTATGTTTTGTTTTGAAAAATGTTTTATTTACTTTTTGTTTTGAGCAATTTTGTGTTTATTATTATTATTATTATTTTGTTTAGAAAAAGTGTTAATTTTGGAAAGATTATGTGGAGATCTTTTAGTTTAATTTTGGAAAGAGTAAATAATAATAATGATTTTTTAAAATGTGTTGATTACACAACTTCAATTACGAAAATTTTTGCAAGTCTTTTGGTAATTATCTAACTTATAAAAATAATCACTCCTTGACAGTAAACCCAACATAAAATTTTGCTTAACATAAAAATCTCAACTTGCATTTTTTGAATGGAACATGAAAATCTCAACTTGCATTTTTAGATGAGGCATACCGCTAGCACATGAGACATGTAACAAACACATGTTTTTTTTTTCTTGCATGAGACAAACACATCATGACATTAACTTTATTTTGCATGGAACATGAAATGTGGCATAAACATCACAACTTATTATTATTATTTTTTTTGCATGGAACCTGACATAGAATTAAAATTAAGATTCAAGTTATAAAAGTAAGTATATATTTGGGTGAAGGGATCTTTTATGTTGGAAAGGGAGAGAGAGAGAGAGATGTAGAGTTTAGGGTTTTTGCTAGGGTGAGGAAGGGCTAATTTAGAGTTTTAATGAAGGCGAGGAAGGATCTGTGTAGAGTTTCAACGAGGGTGAGGAAGGGAAGTTTAGAGTTTCAGATATGGTATGGAAGGGGAAGTGTAGGGTTTCAGCTAGGGTATGGAAGGGGAAGTATAGGGCTTTCTTTGGGATAAGGAAGGGGAAGTGTAGTAGTTTTACAACATTGATGTGAATTACACTTAAGGGTCTCGCATATGAAATTAAATTACTCTAGAAACTATACATGTAACTAATTATTTTACACAAAAGAAAATTACATAAAGGAAGTACATGGAATCTTACACACAGGAGCTTTTTGTATGAGAATCCTACACATTAAAAATTGTACTCATGAGGGAACCTATACATATAAAGATTGCATGTGAAAATAAACTATGTATGGAGAACCTATAAACAGAATAAGACACACATGTAAATCCCATACATGAATGGAGAATATACATGGAGAACATGTAGCATAAATTAAGCATGGAGTCTAAGTGTTTGACATGTAAGTTCTATACATGAAGGAAAAACATACATAGAGATTAAACACATGAAGCTAAGTTCAGTCTTATAATAAAAATCTTTTAAAAATAAAGTCCTCATGAGATTAATTCTACGGAGGAAAGCTATGAAAAGAAATGCATGCAACAGATTGTAGAACAAAAAAAAAAGAAAAAAAAGAAAGAGAGGAAGAAGAGTGGAAAATGGAATAGAGAAGTAGAAGATGAAGCGGAAGGAGTCGTGTGATAATTTTGAGGGAAAGAAGAAGAAAAAGAAGAATAGATGGAAGAATCTTGCAAGAAAAGTGTATGAGAATTTTGATAAGAAGAAATGTGAAGAAAGAACGTGAATAGGAAGTTAAAAAGAAAATAGTATAGAAGAGAAGTAGAAGAAGTGGAAGAGAAGAGAAGTAGAAAAAGTAGAAAATAAGAGAAGTAGAATAATTAGAAGAAAAGAGGGAGAGAACTTAAATTGAAGTGTGAAGAGGTCATAGAGCACCACCAGAGGAGAAGCAAATGAAGAAGAACACCAAAGTCGTGGGGTAAGCTAAGAAAAGGATGGAAGTGGTGAATCTCTCTATCTAGAAGGTGAGTGAGGGGTTAAAATATGGAGTAAAGATGATGGTGGCATTGAGCAGAAGCGGTTAGCAAGTCAAAATCAAGCATGATGAGTTGGACTGGCGGCATTACCTACTAGCATAGCTACACCACCCTCTATGTTGGGCGGAGTGGGTATGCTACTTTGCAGCATTGGTGCACCCAAGAGGCACTTAGGCATAGCCATAAGCTATGTCAGGATGTGGGGTGGCACAAGTATGCAACCTTGAGGTGTGAGTGCGTCTCTTTGAGGCACAAGTGTGCCTAGTGTGTTGGGGACATAGGTGCACCACCTTGAGATGCGGGTGCACCCAGGAATTGAAAGTTGATCTTATAACAAATTGATAACCATAGCTTATATGTGAGAGAAATTTTTAAGGAATTTTATTGCGCAAATATTTTCTTGTTAAAGTGGTCCCAATGTCATAAAAATTTAGGTCGAATTATGGGCCCTCTCTAGGGGATAGAAATTTGTGGGTTTTGAGTGAAAGATTTTAATGGGGTTTAAATAATTAAATTGAGTTTTTCTTACCTCACATTTAATTTGGTTGAAGTTTTGTCATATTTCATTATGTTTTAGTTTGATTAATTTTAATTTTGTAAGGTGGATTTTAATTTTTAGGTTTAATTAGGGTTAACTAAAGTTTGAGCTTAAGTAAAGTTCAATCCATAGCTTATCTGAGCCTAATTCAGTTATCTAGTGATACTACGAGGGAGTTCCTACATCCCGATGATGTTAGATATAAGGGTTGACTAAAATGTGAGGTCAACATTAATTACAATATATTTGTTACTTTTTCATTATAGTTGGATTCAATGCTTTTTTTTCTTCACCAACTTTGAACAAAATGAACTCATCATTATCACAAGCATTCTTTTTAAACCACTCTTTTGAGTTTTATTCTTCAAAAGATACTTTTGTTTGAGTTGGATGCTTCATAAGCCCAAAAATCTCATTGCCACATGAATAGGTGATCTTCACCTCCTCACAGGTATGCAACCTCGAGGTGCGAGTGCGTCACCTTGAGGCTCAAGTAAGTCCAATGCGTTGGGGACGCCGGTGCACCACCTCGAGGTGTGAGTGCGGCCAGGGACTAACATTTGATCTTTTAACAAAAATGATAACTCTAACTCATCTCCAAGAGAAAATTTTAAGGAATTCAATAATGCAATATTTTTTTGTTAAAGTGGTCCCCAATGTCATAAAAATTTAGGTTAAAGTACAGGCCCTCCCTATGGGAGAAAAATTGGTGAGGTTTGAGTGAAAGTTTTTAAGGGGTTTTGAATGATTAACTTGACTATTTTTACCTCATATTTACTTCGATTGAAGTTTGGTCATATTTGTTTTTGTTTTAGTTTGATTAATTTTAATTTTGTTAGGTGGATTTTAATTTTTAGGTTTAACTAAGGTTAACTAAAGTTTCAGCACAAGTGAAGCTTAAGTCATAGCTTGTCTGAGCTCAATTCAATCATTTAGTGACTCTACGAGGAAGATGCTACATCCAGATGGGATAAGATATAAGGGTTGACTAAAATATGAGGTCAACATCAATTAGCATGTGTCTGCTACTTTTTCATTATCACTAGCATTCTTTTTTAACGACTCTTATTGAGTTTTATATCTCTTCAAAAGATACTTTTGTTTGAGTTGGATGCTTCATAAGCACAAAACTCATATTGCTGCATGAGCAGGTGATCATCACCTCCTCACTAGCCATGAATGAGATAATCTTTGTCTTTATTAGTGTTAGGTTAACCATCTTTTTCAACACATTCTAAGAGCTTGATCCCATGAAGATCAAGAAGAACACATATATCTACTTCTTGAAGAAGCTAAAAAGACAAACTGTCTCTATAATTGTTGGGTGCCAAAAGGTGAAGCCAATGAAGCCATCATTTCCATTCTTAAAACTTAAAAGTGATGAAATTTTATCATTGTTCACATTAACTTGCATTATTGAAAGAGGAAGATGATATTTCAAAATATCAAATAGTTTTTTTAGCACCAACAACGATGGAATTAAACTACTATATGCCAAAATATAGCTAACATAATGTTTATAAAATTGTGGAGACATAAGTAGAAGTAAATTATAAACATGTAGGGCCCCCTAAAAAGTTGGCCTTATGTTATTTATTCAATACTTGGTGTCTTAAGCTCATAAAAAAAATTAAAATTTACTAGTTGGGTCTTTGAGAACTTGTTATCTAATTAAGATGACGTTAATAATACTATTATAGAAGGTATCAAACATCATATATTTCCTTTACACTAATAGTTAATGTTTTTATATGCCCTTGTAAGAGCTAATGAGATTAGTTGGGTTAAAAAGGAGGCTTATAGATCTAACATTCTATTTATGGAAATGAACTTGGTTGAGTGGTTGTCATCAGAGAAACATGTCGTCATTATCAAATCAACTCAAAATTTGAGGCTTATCATGAACATTATGCCAAGTAAATCATGAATAATACATTTTTTATTGCATTCATGACTTTCTACCATTATCAACTCCTCTATTTTAGTCGGTTTCATTACTTTCTTTATCCTCATCTTCTCCTAATCAGTTGTATTATTGGTCTCTTCCTTTTAACCCCCTTATTAGCAATGATATAATAAGAAGTGAATATTGCTGGATAATAAATTAACCATGCCATCATGACAATGGCTCCCTCTATGCAGAAGGAACCTTCACCATTTTTATGAGGAGAAGCATAAGAAGTAGAAGTTGGAAATTAGTTTATATAAAGAATAATCCTCCATTTAGTTTTATAAGTTAATTTGAAAATATCTAACACAAGCAATACACTATGTTAATGAAAAAAAAAAGTCATAATTAGTGCATGATGGGGTTGTAATCAAAGTTCCTCGAAAGATGAGGGAGAGAAAAAAAAGTGCATCTTCAAGTTGCGCTACTTTGAGGATGAAGTGTCAAGGTTCAAATTTCATATGTTAGTGTAACAAAAAGAAATAAAAATAAAATATAGAGAAAACATAGAATAGTTTTTATGTAATCAATTGGCATTGACATGCCAACATACATTCTTAAAATGATACAAGATTTTTATTTCTCATAAGGAAGAAGGAATAAAAGATTTTATATGCTCTCTCGACTGCCATACTACTTGACACTATTATGAGTTCATTTTGTAGTATGCAGGTACATAAATAAATAATAAGTAATTAAAAAAGAAAGCAAATTAATTCTTTTTAATTGACAACAAGAGGAAAATTTGTAGTCGGGACACTGCCATAGATGATATTGAGATGAATAAAAAAAGTTTCGGTAATGCATGGCATGAGATTGTGGTGTTAGAGATAGCTGAAGAGTTTATTACATGTTGGGTGATAACTTCTGGAGAATAGAATGGCAGATCAATGATTGAATAATGAGATGGATTTGCAGATAGAAGCATCATACATGATGAGACATTTTATCCTAAAGACATGGGAAGCATGGCAAAAAGCCATTGCAATGTGAAATAAGATGTTGAACACAATCATTCCCCATAGGTTCAGTAATCTCAAAACACAATTTGAATGATTAGAAAAAAATAATCTTTATTTTTGGTGCAATAGGGCAAATCATTGGACGCACGCTTTCATGGGGAACTTATCTTTGTCAATTGAATCATTTGTGGATTTAAACATGAGCACTATCACAAATGAATATCCATAATCAATCGGACACAATATTAATAAAAGATGATGCAATTTAGAAGTTCAATTGGTTACCTAAACCCAAGCAATTAAGTTTTGATAAAAGATACAATTATTAATTATTACAATTTAATTATATATAATTTGAATTAATTATTATATTCAAATATTACAACTTTTAAAAGTTCTTCAACGGCTACGGGAGCGACGGCAGAGGCATAGTACTCGGGATTTGCGCCATTCCTTCGGCTTCACTTCATCCCTTTATAAATCCCAACTCCAACTTAATTCCTACATCCGCTTTTCTTTACTCCACTCTTGCAAATTATCTTTTCTCGATTACGGCGATGGCGATCATCAGTTACAGAGGCAGTGGCGGCAAAATCTGTAAGCAGCCGCAGTGGCGGGTTCGGTTCAGTCCTTATGATAGACCGTCGTCGGTGGCTCCAGGAATGTGCCGACCGCCAGTGGCGAATGAGGCGGGAGGGAGCGGGTGGTTCAAGAGACTCGTTGATCGCTCTGCTCGGGTTATTGTCAGGAGTGTCTCTCGCTTTTTCTCGTCCGTCTTCTGCTGGGACCTCGCTGCTACTCCAGGTTGGTTTCGCTTCGGGTTTTGTCGTTTTTTATTTCTTTCGAGATGTGTGATTTCTTTTCTCTGTTTCTTGTGATGAGATTCGGATTTGAAATTGCGTGGCTTGGTTAATTGATTTGTATAGAAATCAATAGAACAGCACAAAAATGAAAGATCATAATCATCCATTGTTTTTCTAAATGATCATATAATAGTTACATAAGATAGCTCCGCTCCCAACAAAGCATGCTGCATTTGATGAATAACAGATAGCTTCCAACTAAACATGCTGCATTTGATGAATAACACTATTGTTTGAATAAAACATATCTGATTAAGTTTGCTATCTTAGTAACTTTATGCCAAAATTTTTGAAAACAGACATGGCTATGTGGCGGGGCACAAAGAAGGCTCATCCATGCCCATATGGTTTAACAAAATAGGAATTCCCATTTCATTTATACATTATTTTTAATTTAATTTTGTTCTCTAGCATTGCCTATTTACTTCCAGGAAATCTTTTCTTTGGTTTGTTACAACTCTTATTATTTGATATTGTACTTCATATATTTTGATATACCCTTTTTTGTTTATACGTAATCGACCGGCATCATATTTTTTTGCAAATTTGTTTTATAGTTTAATAAATCATTGCCTTTTAAGTATAATCTTGATTGCTAATCTTTAATACGTTATGTGATCTTATAGCTATCTACTTATGCTTAATCTTAAAGATAAATAAGCGTCTGGATAGTAAATAGAAGGAGATAAACAATTTTTAATAAATCAATATGAAATGGAACAATACATTTCAACCTTAGTATTCCCTTGCATTGCCACATCTGAAATTTCTTGGATGGGAATGGTTATACTTAACAACTAATTTGATTCGCATCATAGATATTAGTTTTATCTCATGATTGTTGTATCATTGTTATTTATTTTATATAATTGTTAGTTTATTAACAACAATTCTTTTTGTGCAGGGGAAAACATTAGTAAAATTGAAGAGGTTCCAGAAGTGGTTTGTTTCTACACTTAGATAATTTTTCTTTTTTATTCACTTTTTCAATGCATTTTTTTTTTTCAATTCTAAATTAATCACTTATTGAAATAATAGTTTTATTATTATTATTTTTTTAGTTTTTTATAGTTTTTTATAGCATAACTAATGTTTATTTAAGTGAAATATTTTTTGAGGGAGAGGGTGCATGATAATCTTTGATAATCTGGTTAGTAAATTCTCTTTGGTCTATCTTTGTGTTTTGGAACAATGCTCCTTTTTATTAACACTATTTTGAGGTATGGTACAAGACAATTTATTAGTGTCATGTGATTTCTTTTTTTTTATAGAATTATCAAATTATATTTTTGCATATGTTAATTAAGTTTTTTTTTCTTTTTAAATTGATCATGACTTTTTGATAATTATATTTTATGCCCATTTGGATAATATTCTTGGTTACAAACATGTGCATTGATTTTGGGCTATTTGAAAGATGCTAAATATGTGCTTTTCACATTAATTTTGTCTTCCATGACTACTTATTAATGCGTTATTGCATTATCTATTTTTGCGACATCCTTTCATCTTAGTAGTTAATTTCTCTTAATTTCTATTTTACATTTATTTTGCTTTGTTGGATGAACTACTTATAAGAGTTATGCCATGCTTTGAGGTTAACTATCATAATATTTGTGACTTTTATTGCCACTTTCTCATTTAAAATTAATTAATTATATTTATTCCACTCCTTTTCATTATATTCTTTGCAATTAGTTTATCAATTTTGCTAAAACTATTTTTATGATAGATGACTTAAAATTGTGTTTCTGACCTTTTTTTTCATGCTTAAAATACTTGCAGAAATCTTTACTTGAAATAAAGGAGTGTGGTAAAAATTCCATTGAGATAAGGTTTTCAATACCTTATAATGAAGGTGATACAACCAGGCAAGATATAATTTCACACATTGATGCAATTTTTCATCTTGAACAGCTACTCAACCAGAAGAGCTTCTCAAGGAAAGTATTCGCAATCCCTTAATTCAATGGCTAACATTCATAGCATTCATTAAAAGTGACTTTTAAAAACTTGATAAATATTAGTTTTGGGATTTACTGTAAGTATTGTATTATTTGTTTGAATTACTTCTTTTTATTCAAAGCACTAGTTAGCTTTATGATTATAATGTTTCAACTTTTTCGTTAGAATTTATTTTTTAGATTTTTTTTATTTTCATTATTCCACTATTTTTCATAATATGGTCACCTTATTTGATAGGATAATATTATATTGATAAGATATATGTTTGGTAAAACCTTTAAAGAACAGAGTGATAAATTGTTATTATAGAGAGAAGAGTAATAGTAGCATTTATTGAAGACAAACATATAAAAAATTAATTTATATGACTTGCTAATATGTGCAACTAAGGGCGTAAAAATTTATGGATGGTAGTATAGTAGGATTAAGAGGTCAAAATTGGTAGACTAATATGGCTAAATGGTTTGCAAAGACACCCAATATTGAATTAATACCTCATGTATCAATCAATAAGGATGCGTATAGGGTGATTCATAATTCCCACCGGAAGTAGGTGTGATATTAGTTATCATGATGTTAATTACTTTCAAGTACTTCATTTCTTCCTATTAGCTCTTGATTCTCCTTCTATTTTATTTTACTAACACTCTCTTTTTGTTGGACAGTGTTGAAATTAAACAATTGGAAGAGTTGCTACATTCTAAAACAATTGAATGTTCCACTTTACCATTAGCATTCAATAAGAACATTGAGAAGCTAAGTGTGGCTTCATGTATCGATCTAAGCTCTTCACACCAAAAAGTCACCGATGAGAAGGAAAAGGGAGTAAATGCCAATGTAAGGTTGCTGCATAAGGATGTTGATATGTTTTGATTGATTTTTATTTTTTTATTTATTTAGCTTTGATAAAACTTATTAGGCTTGTAGGACTTTTTTTTTGGTGGGAGGGTTTATAATCCTTAGAATTATTGATTATAAGCTTTTGTTTGCATAAAAAATTTGGTCATGCAAAGTGTACTCATTAATTGTCATTCTCTTAGGGCTTTTGTATGTTTAATTTATTATAGGTGTGTTATCATAATAATAAATTTTATTTATATTTATTCGTTAATTAAATGTTCCATTTATTTGAAACAATTCATCATCATTTTAGCTTTACATTTAACTTGATTGTGGACAATAAATTTCGATTGCCAAGCGGGTGAAATGTGTGTTTTCCTCTGTTTCTTATGTTATAGAGATTATTTGTAATCAGAGCATTATTTTGCTTTTATGGTTATTGAATCTAGTTATGTTTTGCTTGTGATCTTGTGATATATATAGATTTGTAAGCAAGGCATCGACTCCCCAAAAGAAATTACTAAGACACATTTGGCTTCTAAGCCTCCAAAAGCACTACAAGGTGGTAGATCAAGATTGTATGAAATGGCTCGCTCTCCCTATTGGAAATCTTATATAATGAAAAATGCCAAAGTATGTACTCATTTTGTACCATGTTTGTCTTAATTTCATGTATTAATATGAGGAATTTTTTTAAGTATCATTGGCTTATTCTCCTACATAATTTATGAATTTCTTCCATTTTAGAATAATAGCCCTAATAAGGGCATCAATGTAGAGCCAATTGGGACATTTACATTGAGCAAGTCACCTTCAGTTACTGGGCATGTTGGCCATGGACAAGTAAGTAATTCTTCTTCTCAATGTTTTTTTCTTTTCTTTTTCTATCAATATGATGTCAATGATTTTTGATCTCTTAAATGATTGCATTCACTTCTTATTTATAAGATCTAGTTTCATCTATATTTTTTAAAAAAGAAAGTCACCAAACTAGCTTTTGGGTCTTGTGTGATAAATTTACCGCAGTCAAAAGTAATTTGAAGTCTTTAGTATTTTGTAGATGTGTATTACTATCTTTCAAATTGAACTCAGATTTTAAAAAGGACAAATACTGTGGTTTTAAGGGATTATATTTCTATGAAGAACTTATTTTTATTGTCTTATAATTTTTTTTTAACTTATGAGCATATATCGAATACAAAAGAAAATATGACATTTAATTTTATTTAAATTTATGGAAATGCCATAATTTGGCTTGAAGATCCAATTTCAGCCACATATTTTTTCTTCAAATAATTTTAGTGAAGGGTTTCAAAATTTTAGTAGAGCTTCAATTTAACTCTTCTAATGTGATTTTCCAAAAAGTGACCAAGCATGCCCGCCATGGAACCTAAAGAAATATGGTTTAAAGTAGAAGACAACTTAGTCAAAAATGAGTTGTCAATATGCAATAAAAAACATGCATCAATGGAGCACAAGGCTCATAGATTGAAGCTGAACCTCCTTTTCATGACCCGTGGGTCCTTAAAAATCTTCTACAAATATTAACGAAGTGAAATAAAATAGAATGAAATAATATTAAGAGCTTCACAATTGTGTCACTAAAGTCATTCATACATTATCAGGAATACACTCATCGCTCTTTAAAGATGCATTAGAGTCTAAAAGAGAATTCCTACGAATGAAAATAACAAAACAAATATGGAGTTCTCAACACTATGACTCTAAAGAGATGCATGGTTTATACCTTATGACCTTAGCTCAATGCATGAGACAAAATGAATAACCCTATATGTCAATGGTTGAGAGGATTAAAGCAAAGACAAAAGAACAAAGCACATAGCATCTTTTTAGTCGAAAATTCTACATGCAACATGCACATCAATATTATCATTTTTTCAACATTATTTCTTGCATCTCTCTAAAAGACAATTAACTTATCTTCCCTTCATTTTTCGTATGGTGATATAACTTACCATTTTTTGTTTTGTGATATAATTTACTGTTTGGGCAAGAAAAGAGGCATTGGAGGTGAGGTATTAATATGGATGAATGATGATTTTTCATGATTTTCCTATGTTATGGACCCCATGAAGCTTATATAAATTCTGCTTGGTAGGGTTTTCACATTTTTTTATGGCTTAAAAAATTCCTTTGTTGCATCCATTGATTTATCCAACTACAACCTGTTTGAATGGACTTTAATGCTTGCCACCCTTTTTTAGAGTTATAAATCAGGTATGCTAGCCAAAATGAAGGCCTAGTTATAATTAGAGTTGATGTCTAACAAGATGAGTTAATGACTTCGTAGTATATTATGCGTTTACTTAAGGTTAAATACTTCAAATTTAAACATTTTCAACATGAGAATGATAATGACTATCCAAAACTAGTAAGGTGGAATTTCATAATCAATGTTATTTTATATTCTTTTGAAAACTAGTGTGCACCATTTAATATAACCTTTATAAGGTTGTTTACAACGAATCCATCAAGTTAAATTATATAGAGCAATATCATATTATGCAAACTTTATTATTTGAAAGCACATATTTAGTTACTTTTAACTCATCTGAAATTTTATTATTGCATTTTAACTTTTCAAATTGCTGTTTCAATCCTACTTGTGACTTATTTTAAGTTGACACTAAGGTTTTTTTTTGAAAATTATACTTGTTTGTAAATATTTTTGTTTAGTTGTCATATAAGAAGCTCGTGTTGGAAGTTTTGTGGTTAAAATAATTTTTTAATGTCTCTAAAATTGTTCTAACATACTATATTATGTTGTTGTTATGAAACTTCTGAGGTAGAATGAAGCTAAATTCTTAAACTTCGAGACATCTTTTGTTGTAATAGTTTAAATTTTTGCAGATAATCTACACTTAGTTTTACTGCTACAAGAATGCTTTTAGGATGGGTGACATTTTGGAAAGTAGCAAATGAGATAAAATTGAGGCCATTTGATAAAAGTGGACATTATCTCGATGGATAAGTGTTTGGATTGTTACAATGGTTTCTGAGAATTGCACAATCTAAAGATGGAAGAACTGAATTTCAAATAAAATAAAATGCTACGCCATTAGACCACTTCTCAATCTATGGTTGTGACAAAATCTATGGTTGTGACAAAGTGTTACACTGTGGAAGCCACATCTTGAATGTGTAGAGGTCACCTCTATGATCTTATAGTCCCAAGTGGATGATTTTGAGTTAAGAATACTGATTTGGATGTCAATTTTTTAGGTGAAATATTGTGAAGCCTATTAAGTAGAATGAAGTTAAAATTTTAACATCGAGGCGAGGCGCCTTTCATTAAAAAATCTAGAGTGAAATGCGACATATAAAATCACACTTGGGATAGGTGACTTTTCGAGAAATTACATTAATAGGATAAAACTATGAGACTATTAGGTCAAAGCACACAATCTTTTGTTGGTGAGTCCTTTTTTACATACCATATAGTCAAATAGCTCAGATGCCCTACTTCATACTACATAATTTTAAATATATATTCCTAACTTTCATGCTATACATTCATTATCAATTTCAACTAATAAATGAATCCAACAAAGTATAGAACCATCACAAATCATTGTAATATAATAATTGCTTACACAATGCATGAAAAGCATATTGTCGATAGCTCAACAAAATAATATACTATTATTCTAATTTGAGAATTACAATAAAATAATTTATCACAATGATTCATTTGAAATTTGGATTATAAAGATAGCTATGTTAATCAAAGCAATCTCGGTTATTCTCGCAACATAGTCATCTCTTTATCACCATCCCCATTCATGAATTCATGTATCTTATCATTCATTTCTGTTAGTGGTTGTCCAATTTGATTTTTATATGTTTCTTGTGATATGTAGGTGTCATCAACATCACATAAAATTACCTCTAAGTCATGACTAGATGGATAACAATGTATGTAATCATGCAATGTCATTATTTTATACTATTTTATATATATATATATATATATATATGAATAAGTTTTTCAGCTTATTCCATAAGGTAACCTGGTTTGTTAGGTCATATAACTCCAAAGGTATTTTCAATTATCTATTAAGTGAGGATTGGCATTTATTAAATCATATAGCCATTGCATTTCGTGTTGGGGGCCATTACGACCAATGACACTTGTTATGATTTTGAAATATGAGCATTAATATGTTTCATCTATTGATTCAATCCAATTCTATGAAAGCGAGTAAATGTGTCATGGTAATTAAAAAAAAATGAAATGATATTTATAAAGTTTATAAATTAATTCATCAACTTCCTATGTATTTAATATTTTTGTCAATAATTTAAATGAATGTATTAATGATTGATATTTATTGAGCTTCATTCAACCTAAAAGTTGATTTGATTCTAACAATATTATAATTTTTTAAAGGAAAATTTTTAGTCCAACAAATATGCATGTGCTAATAATTATAAATACATGTAGTTCCTTAAATACATACATATAAATATGTGTATGTGTATATGTACATATGTATTTGTGTGTGTATATGTGTATATATATGTATATATGTATGTGTATATGTGTATGTGTGTGTGTGTGCGTGTGTGTGCGTGTGTATGTCTATATCTGTGTATGTGTATGTGTGTACGTGTATGTTTATATATGTATACGTGTATATTTGTATACGTATATAAATATATATGCATGCATGCATAGTTAGGCAATTGTCTATTTATATGAGTAAAATCATGTTATTTTGACCCCCAATTAATGAACTAAGGTAAAAGGACAATTTTGTAATGTGGCACCGCCACCTACCACATCTCACCTACCGCTCACCTACCGCCCACCTACCTCCCACCTACCTTCCATTTACCACTCTCTTGCTTCTATAAATAGAGAGGGTGTGAGGCCTAGGAGAGTAAGGGAAGAGATCTTAAGCTACCACAAAAGATGAGAGAATAGCTAGAGAGCTAGAGAGGAGGAGAGCATCTTAAGGTCTTGTATCAAGGTGTCGCTTGAGAGGGAGGCCATAGAAGGAAGATGAGGGATCATCTCTATGTATAAGCTATGTATTCTCCATTTCTTTTGCCTTAGTGAACTATTTGATTGATTCCCTCCCGTGGACGTAGATCCAGTTGGATCGAACCACGTAAACGATCTGTGTTTGCTTGTGTTCTTTGTGTCTCATTTCTATGTCGGGAAGTACATATCTCACAACAGATCATTTATTCTCACACATCTTTCACTATACATTATACATTTTTTATGAGTATAGTTAACTAAAAGTCATTGGTAATATGAGAAATTTATAAAATTTGTGTATCAGTCATTTAAAATATGCTATGGGTAGTGAAAATGTGTTAGATTGAGTGACATTATTCTTTTAACTGGATAAAACTCTATCTCTTGTATGCGTATGCAGTGTTCACATGTGTGTGCATGTATGTGTTCCTGTATGCATATGTATGCACATTGATGTATTCTTCCAACAATTCAAATATAAAACCTTATGTATTTGGTCGTTTGGATATATTCATGCATATATGCATGCACATTTTTATCTGATTCATTCCAATTCGATTTATTCGAAGCTTTGCTCAATTGAAGTTTAGTTTCAGCTGAACTTGGCTCATTAATCAATGTTGTGACTCTGGTTTGAGCTAAGAAATCTAGTTTATTTTTAAGCGATCCTCAAACTTTTAGTCAAATTCACAATATCATTCTTAAATGATATATTTTGGTTTTATTAGAGGCAACATATGACAACAGATATACCAGGCAAGCTATGTTATACAGTAGCTTTTAACAATTAAGCACCTGGCATTAAAATTTGTAAATTGGACATGTGATTGTATATTAAGTTACATATTTTTTCTCATATCATGTATATTTTATATAGATAGTATTTTTTTTGAATTTTTACATTGGCATAATTTTTTTTAGTATTTTAAAAAATTTGAGATAGGGAAACATGCTCACATGATTATTATCCAAACTGTATTATTATTGAGATGTTATTATCTTTTAATAATTGATAAAACTTTAATTATTTTTAGTGTTGTAAGATAGGATTAAAGTCGTTGTCAATTTATTGCAATATTACTAGGATGTCTTTTGTTTTCTGATTTCAGAAGCTGTATGCATTATCATCAGTCATACCGGGATGTCTTAGATTTGTGTATAATTTTTAAAATTCCATGCAGTAGATATTCTCTTTAAAGATTCTTATGCAATAATTGTCATTTAGGGTCCGTTTGGGGCAGCTTATTTGGTGTGGTGATGTTCCGAAAACACATCTGTCATGTTTGGGTAAACTGCATTTTGGCAGCTTATGCGTTTTGAAAACGCTAAAAACAGCGTTTACACACCATCGCACCTATCTAGGTGCGGTGACAGTTTTCTGGCTGCGGTTTGGCTTTTTTCAAAAAATAAAAATTTATAATAATCACTGCACCTAGTTTATCAACAGATTATTTTTAATCAACTTATCAGCAGATTATTCAATAAGCTCCAGCTGCCCCAAATAGACCCTTAATCTTCATCTAAAATTGTTTGTTAATTTAGTTATCATTGCAATTATTTGATCAACTTATTTTATTTACTTTTCCTCAAAAGGTTCTTAATTCTTCTTCTTGTTAAGATGAATCATTTTATATTTGTTTTTTTTTCTTATTGAAGCAATGATTCTTATTTTTCATTATATGATTTTTAAAGTTGTTTTAACAATAATGACCAGGCATTAAAACGTGGTAGGCGGGATACGGATGCGGGAGGCTTCGCTGCTACAAGGAATGTTCGTCAAAAGTCCTATTCGTTTGACTTTTGTAGGTTAACTCATATTAATGCCTCACCATCATTTTATTTGGACAAGGCACAAACACGGCATTGATGTAAAATGTATATACTATCTAGATCATAAAATGCCTTTAGCAAATGTTCCATATGCTCCTACCCAGTCAATGGAGATAGCCATAAAATATTGTATAAGCTTGAACAAGTGATTCAACCAAGTTAGTATATATTCGTGGTTGCATAATTATTTGTTCAGAAATTGTTTATCTATTAAAGTTTTGTTTCAAAAGTTTTCAATATATAATGCTGCTAAGCCTACATATGTGGGAATTATTTCTAGTTTAGATTTTTTAAGAGAGTTTTTATGAGTTCTTCTTGAATAGCATGTGACATTTCAAACTTGTGTGGATGCTTTTTCCTTTTTGTAGATATGTTTTAAACTTTTTATTATAATTAGATTCCCCTAAATCATATCCTCTTTGACNATAAAATGCCCTTAGCAAATGTTCCATATGCTCCTACCCAGTCAATGGAGATAGCCATAAAATATTGTATAAGCTTGAATAAGTGATTCAACCAAGTTAGTATATATTCGAGGTTGCATAATTATTTGTTCAGAAACTGTTTATCTATTAAAGTTTTGTTTCAAAGTTTTCAATATATAATGCTGCTAAGCCTACATATGTGGGAATTATTTCTAGTTTAGATTTTTTAAGAGAGTTTTTATGAGTTTTTCTTGAATAGCATGTTACATTTCAAACTTGTGTGGATGCTTTTTCCTTTTTGTAGATATGTTTTAAACTTTTTATTATAATTAGATTCCCCTAAATCATATCCTCTTTGACAAATTTAAGTAAAGAGCAAGAGGGAGACCATGAAAAAGATGTTGCTTGCTCACATTCTGGATGGCCTACTCAAATATTGATTAGAATGTCTCTTATTTGTAACGGAACATGTGTCAAAGAAGTAGCTGCTACTGCTACTGCACCTAAAATGGGTATCCAATGCATGATTAGAAAATCCAACTTCATTTATTTTTTGTTTAGATAATACTAGTTGATGGTTCATATTTTGCTGGTAGAGCTTTCAACAAATGTTTCATGGCTAATACCTTGTACATCAAGTCTTAATTAGCAAAAATCACACTATGATTTTGTCAACCATGATTCTAAATTTTCTGAAATGGTGGAGAAAACATGCAGAATCATGGTTCTTTTAGTAAAGCACAGTTTGTTCTTGTATTGTGCTGTGTTATTTTGTAACCAAATAACTCATTACTTGTAACACAACTATTGCTGATTTCATGGGTACAAAACAATCATAAATCATATAAAGAAGTTGATCTACCTACTATTCATCGTACCCCCATTCATCATAAAAATTCATGATTTTATAAGGTTTTGTAGAAGTAGTGATATGTCATGATTTAATTTGATCGCATAGATCCTCTAAAGGACATGATAGTCACCTTGTTAGAACAACTATTATCCATATTTTTTGGATTTTTCATGTATTTTTTTGTGCACAAATCCCATGCAAAGCATTAGGCTACCTTGCCAATAGAATTTGTTTGTTCTTTGGATATGATGATATTAGGTTCTTAGTGTGGTTTTCCAGAGATTAATTTTGTTGATTGAGTCAGTTTGAATTTTACTTCTATTCATTAATTTGGTTTCTTTAATTGTCAAACTATTACCGTAAGTCTTCATTCATTGGACCATACCTTATTTTTTCTCCATTAAAATTTATTTGACATTATATTATTGTTATGATATGACTCATATATCATATCAGGACAGACGCTGGATCGAAGCGGAGCGGAGCGAAGCGGAAGAATCTGTCTAAATTGGGAAGTTACGTGGGTTGGGGTGCGGGGGCAAAGCCCCGCGGTTTGGTACAGGGGTAATATTGTGTTTGGGTTTACTCCTGAGATTATAAATAGGCCTGTTAGTAACACCAGGAGGTATTTTCTATTCTGTAACCTCTTTTCTGAATATTGAAAGGAACTCGCCGCTCTGCTCCCGAGGACGTCGACATCTTTGCTGAACCTCGTTAAATCTATGTTCTTCTGTATTTGTGTCGATTACTGTATTTCTTCGTCCTAATTTTCTCAACAAGTGGTATCAGAGACAATGTTGGAAAAAAATTTTTATGGGCGAAATAAAAAGTTCGGCTGCGAGATTTTACGAATCGGTGGGAAGGTTATTGGACTCTGCGATATTTGTTGAAGGAGAGGGAGTTCCCGACCGGGAGAATCTCTTGATCGCGGCGCGCAAAAGGAAGGTTCGGAGGGGACGATTCCTCCTGCGCGCGACGGTCGAGGAAGTTGGGGACGGCAAGAGCGATCGGAAGAGAAGGATTTGTTCGGATTTGTTTGAGGGTTTCGAACAGAGGCTCGCAGAGGGAGAGTTCGGAGTCCGGGCAGGCGCTGATCGCTGGTTTGGCTGAAAAGGGAAGGAGCGGACAGTTCGGCGCTGATCGCTACGGAAAAGGAAAGTAGCGGAGGTCTCCGCGAGAAGGGCAGAAAACCGCTGAACAGGAAAATTTCTTTCTATCGCATGCAGAGAAGGGCTGGGAAGGAAGGGAATCACTAGAGGAATATTCCTTCATAATCCTTTCCAAAATTTCATCCAAGCACCGGAGCACTTGAAAAGGAAAGTTATTAAAAATTATGTTTTTAATTATGTTTATTAAAAACATTTAATTAAGGAAAACTTAATTAAAAAAATTAATTAAGTAAAATTTCTTAATTAAGGGAAAAAGATTTTCCTCTTTTCAAAAAAAAAATTTTTTTTTTTGCAAGGATTTTTTGCAGAAAGTTTGGTTGCAGGATCAATTTTCAGATAGCTTTTTCTGATGCAAAATTCTAGGTGGTGAAGTTTAACGGAACTGGTAACTTCGGATTGTGGCAAACCAGGGTGAAAAATTTGTTGGCGCAACAGAGAATGTTGAAAGCTCTGCGGGCAGTAAAACCAGATGCCATGAAGGATGAAGATTAGGAAGAATTGCAACAGCGAACGGCAGCGACGATACGCCTATGCCTGACAGATGAAGTTATGTATCACGTGATGAATCTGAAATCTCCAAGAAAAGTTTGGAAGAAATTGAAAACTCAGTTTATGACAAAATCTCTGACAAACAAGTTGTATCTGAAGCAAAAGTTGTATGGACTGAAGATGCAGGAAGGCTCTGATCTGGCGCAGCACGTGAATGACTTCAATCAAATAATCACTGATTTATCGCGACTTGATGTAAGTATTGAGGATGAAGATCGAGCGATGATTTTATTGTGTTCGTTGCCCTCTTCCTATGAACACATGGTGACTACTCTGACATATAAGAAAGAGACTATCAAAGTTGATGAGATTACTGCAGCGTTGTTGGCTCACAACCAACGGAAGCAGAATGCAGGGGAAAGCTCTCACGGTGACAGTTTATATGTGAAGAGTAAGCAGGATCATGGAAGGAAGAAAGAGAAGGAGGGATTTGGAAGGCAAAATTCCAGATCAAAGTCTAGAGGCAAAAAGGAAATTCATTGCTACAAGTGCAAGGAGCCAGGTCATATGAAGAGAGATTATCCAAAGCTGAAGAAGCAGAATGGGGAGAAAGGTGATACTTCATCGAAGTCTGTAAATGTGGTGCAGAATGAAAATTCAGATTGCAGTGATGGTGATATGCTCTCAGTTGCATCAACTCAGTTTACGGATGCATGGATTCTGGATTCAGGGTGTTCTTATCACATAACACCTAACAGAGAGTGGTTTACTTCATACAGGTCAACTAATTCTGGCTCAGTCTATTTGGGTGATGATAGATGCTGCAATATAGTTGGTATTGAAGAAGTCAGAATTCAGATGTATGATGACATAGTTAGAACGTTATGTGATGTTAGACATATTCTAGATCTGAAGAAGAATTTGATTTCCTTAGGCACTGTACACAGAAATGGTTTTATTCCTAAGGCTGATGAGGATAGGGAAACCATCAGAATTGTTAAGGGTGCACTGACGGTGATGAAATAAAAGTTGACTGCAGGTAATATCTACAGACTGTTAGGGAGTACAGTTGTAGGTGGAGTTCATTCAGTGGAGTCAGATAATGACAGTACAAAGCTATGACAAATGTGTCTGGGTCATCTCAGTGAACGTGGGATGGCGGAATTGCATAGAAGAAATCTGTTGCATGGAGTTAAAAGCTGCAAACTCGATCTTTGTAAGTTTTGTATTTTTGGAAAATAGACTAGAATAAGTTTTATGATTGGAAAGCACAAAATTGAAGGAATCCTTGATTATGTGCATTTTGATGTATGGGGCCCTACTAGGGAGTTGTCATTGGGAGGATCTCAGTATTTCGTTACCTTTATTGATGATTTCTCCATGAAAGTTTGGGTGTATTTCTTGAAGCAGAATCTGAAGTCTTCTCTAAATTCAAGCTGTGGAAAGCTGAGGTGGAGAACCAAACTGGCAGAAAGATCAAGTATTTGAGGTCCGATAATGGCACTAAGTATACAGATTCGCAGTTTCAGAAGTTTTGTGAAGAGCATGGGATTCAGAGGCATTTTTCAGTACGAAAGACGCCATAGCAGAATGATGTGGCAGAAAGGATGAACAGGTCCTTAACTGAAAGGGCAAGATGCTTAAGACTGAATGCAGGGCTTCCTAAGAGTTTCTGGGCAGAGGTTGTTAATATGACATGTTATCTCATCAATAGATCACCTCGAGCATCATTGGGTGGCAAGGTCGCAGAAGAGGTATGGACAGGTTATCCAGTTAAATTTGATCATTTATGGATTTTTGGTTGTCCTTCTTATGTGCATGTACCTGGAGATGAAAGATCCAAATTTGATGCAAAATCCAAGAAGTGCATCTTTCTGGGCTACAAGAAAGGTGTGAAAGGATACAAGTTTTGGGATCCGATTGCAAAGAAGATGGTGATCAGCAGAGATGCAGTTTTTGATGAGCAGTTTATGTTACAGTAGAATCAAGATAAGGTGCCAGAGAAGAGTTCCAATTCAGATGCAGTGCAGATGGATTTAGAACAACAGCCGGTAGCTTCTGAGAGAGGTGAAAGTTCAAATCCAACACCTGGTGATTCTAATCTAGATGATCTGCAGAATTACAATCTAGCCAGAGATAGACAGAGAC
>NEWO01000196.1:492844-528849 GCA_003013225.1 Phalaenopsis aphrodite | reverse complement strand
CCCCGCGGTTTGGTACAGGGGTAATGTTGTAATTACATATTGTGTTTGGGTTTACTCTTGAGGTTATAAATAGACATGTTAGTAACCCCATGAGGCATCTTCTATTTTGTATCCTCTTTTCTGAATATTGAAAGTAACTCGCCGCTCTGCTCCCGAAGACGTAGGCATCTTTGTCGAACCTCATTAAATCTGTGTTCTTCTAGATTTGTGTCGATTACTGTCTTTCTTCGCCCTAATTTTCTCAACAATTATTATTTATTCCTTTCGTAGCTCTTTTTTTTTTTTTACTATTGTCATTGCTTGTTCCTAGACTTTATGGAAAATATTGAATGATATTAGTTTAAAAGTTAGTCTTAGGTATAACTTCAATCTACTAAAATGTGCAAGTTTGATTTGTGTTAATGTTAGAGCTTTACTTATAAACAAGGCACCATTATCTATACCTACTATTGTATGAATTAACCAAAGGTTTGCTAGAGTGACAATCTTAAAGGACATCTTATAACTTGACTACTTTAATAGCACATGCACAAAGTGCTAGATGCTCAAGAATCCTATTAAAAATTTATTTATTTTCTAAATATTTTGAAGTGAAATTTAATATTTTTAATTATTAAAATTTTAATGAAATTTATAAAGTTTTTTTTTTAAAAAAATTTATTCATTGTGATTAGCTTGGTGTTGTAAAGTCAAAACAAAAGTTTGCATTTAATTACACTTTAAATAAGCTAAAAATATTTTTTTAAGTTTATAAATTTTGATTTGCTTGACTTGATGCAAATACAAATGAAAAAAAATATATCATTGATTTAAATTTGATTAGAAAATAATATTCAATCTCTTTCTTAACTTCACGTGTACTACTTACAATGTTTGTACTTTAAAACTAGCCAATGAATAATTGGTAAAGTAATTTCATTCATTATATTTCATTAAATGTACATGTTAAGAGTGAATGAGAAAGAATTGGAAACCATCCACACTAAATTCATGACATGATTTATAGAGAATGTGTCAAAAGTAGGAGGCATATTTTGGGTGCCCGAAAGTGTTCCAATCTACAACCCGTAGCATCATAACGAAGCAATCATTTGACAATATTAACAATTTTGTACTCTCTTTCAAATAACATAGACAAGAGATGCGTAAAATATGTATTACATAGGGTGTAAATGAGTCAAATTAGAGCAAGCTCGGTGCCTGTTCATGTTTGGCTTGTTCGAAATTTTTTTTTTTATGAAGTAGGCTTGTGTTTGAAATGACTAGTAAATAGCAGTTTGTGTTCGACTTGATTTGAATTTTTTTATTTTTTCAGCTTATATTTAGGTTAAATTTAGATCGAATGATTTAAAACAATACATAAATTTTAACAATTTTTTAATACAAAAGAAAAAATTCATATAAAAATATTATAATAAATATTATTTATTTAATTTATTAATTAATTTGATTAAAAACAAGTCACACATGATTAAATAAAGGTTGGTTTGTGTTTGCCTTGTCTATAAATTAAGCCTAAAAAAATGTTGTTGTTCAGCTCACTCGTTTAATGAATTAATCGAATATGAGCTACTTAACGAGTTGAACATGAGCTTTTCTCGAATTATGAGCTTTTCTCGAATTATGAGCTTTTGTGACAGTCTTAGTACAAAAAAAAAAACTTTCACACACACACAGATTTATATACGTACGCGCGCACCCACACAGACAGACAGACAGACATACATAAATATATCTTTTTTCCATTAAAAGTTATTTGAAATTTTTTAATTTTTTATTATCTTTGGTAGCTTTTTAAACTTTTTTATTTTCACCATTCCTACTCCCCTACTTGTATGAGAAATATTGAATGATAATACGTTAGCAATCAGTTTTAAGAATCATTCCAGTCCTACTACAATATGCAAATCTAATTTAATGTACATCTCATTGTATGATAAACTAGATCGAATGAATTAATGTTCACCTCAACTCTGTAGTCTCTACTAAACAACAACCTTTTCCTGTTTAGTTTTTTTGTCAGATCTAATCATTCATACTTGGTAGATTCAAGGAAGAACAGAGAATGTTAAGCCAGTTAATCATCAATTAGGAACCACCATTAAATTAAATTATCATAGAGAACACTTATTTCTACATCACAATCAGTAATAGTATCTTCTTCTCCTCTCCTCTTTCTCCCTTAACCTGCATTGCATACATAAACATGTATCCAATCCTCTCATTGACGGCAGCCATGAAGCATAAGTTATGCTTAAGAACAACTCCAAAGATATCTGGTTTTGTTCGTGCTATTGAAGTAGGCGGTTTGTTAAGTATTGTGAAAAAAGTCTGTTCTAACTGCTTTGGTCAGTGGCAGACCATGTAATGCTAGCACAAAACTTTGGCTTATTTTGGTTACTGCAGTGTGTCATCCGGGTTTTTAACAGAAACTTGTGGAATCAATTGCTGCTTCCAACTAGTGTTATGTTGCCAGTTTATAGAAGTCCGAACATGTTCTCTTCTTATTGGTCCAGCAGGAGGAAGTCTCCCCTAACTTTTAGGTTAAGTTGCAAGGTTTGTGTTGCTCATGAGATAAAAATACAACTGCGGCAAGGTCAGTTTTATACATTGTGTTTATTTACTTCTCGTTACTTAGTGTTTTGTTGCATTTGATTGTGTTTTATTTATTAGCAGAGTTCTACTGTTGGTCAGGAATGATAATGCAGCCCCTGAAGAATTGCCGGCTGGGGGCTTCATTTGGACTTGCGTTTCTCTAGAATTTTCAACGGTACAGGTAAATATATATACGTTACATCATTTTATTTTACTGCAATCTTAATGGCTGCCATGTTTGTTCTTATAGTTTGTGAGAAGCAGCTATCAGAAGGATTCAATAAGGAATTACCTGGTTTATTAAATGGCTTCTATTCTGGCTTTCTAAGTGATAATATTCTTAGAATTTTTAATTTTATGAGAGAGTACTTATCTTGTAGATGAATTGGATGGAGATAACCCCAACAATAACCAAATAATAATAATAATAATAATAATAATAATAATAATAACCGTTATTAATTAAATTGAAACATCGGTCCTATCATAATCAAGTAAACATGCAAAATGTAACACATAAAATGCCCTGCTAGGTGCAAATCATAAAAAAATTGGTTGACATTTAAAAACCCTAACTACACCCTAGCCTATTCTAAAAAAAAAAAAAATTGAAAGTAAGGTGCCCTGATTACATATATTTACGTGTGTGTAAAAAGTGTGGTTGAGGCTGGGTGCATGATTTTAATGGGATCACCAAGACTGACCTCATTTTAAAGTTCCAAGAAATCTAAAACATGTCACTAAGAGATGAAGATTTAAAGCAAAATGTATTTCAAGGGTCAACCAAAAATATTTCACTCATATATAGCTTCTCATAGTTCAAAACATACATAAAAAGTTTTTGACATGCATTTTGCGGATGCAAATAGGGTTTAAACTGGCATAATAAAGCTCAAAGGTGGCAGGACCATGCCATCCCTAGCCAGTCTGGGCGTGATCACACCCAGAATGGCATAAACACACCACTTGACTGAGCAACTGCATTTATGCTAGGCCTGACGTGTTTACGCCAAGCTGCTTTTGTTTTCGTCAAGCCAAGCCACTTGAGACCGAGATTGGGGATGTGATATTGGGTGATGGTACAATAGAAAGTTATTTTGACTCGACACCTTCAAAAGGATTAATGGCATGGAACCTATGTAGATTAAATCCAATTCCATATGGACATTTGGAGGGGAATATGAAGATAGAGAGCTGTACATATGAAAGTGTTTTTTTTTGCTCCATTCCATCTAAGTTTTCAGCATATTTGGATCATTTAGAGGCTGAGAAGAAGAGATATTTTAGAGAGCTCTTGAAGAGAAACCCTAGAGAGAGAATGGAAGAGCCATCTTCTTCTTTTTCTTTGGTTTTCTTCTTCTTCCACCCTTTTCTTTCTCGCTTCATCTTCTTCTTCCACTTCATCTTTTCTTAAGTCGAGAGCAAAAGTGAGAGTTTTTTTTTATTGAAGTTTCTTTGGAGGAGGAGAAAGCCATCTTCATCTTTGCCAACAGCCATTGTGGTGGTGAGATTTTCTTCCCCTTGGTTCTTTCTTTTTCTTAAAAAGCCTTCTATAAGTTGATGTTAGAGTTCTAAGATAGGTTGATGTAAGAGAAAGCCATAGGTTAGGATACCTTTCTTCTTGGCTCTCAAGATCCTTGAGTGTTTTTCCCATCTTTTTTCTTTAACCTATTTTGATCAAGGTTCTAGTAATCTTGCATCTATTTTGGCGGCTCTATCATTTTGATTTTGTGTGGAGCATTTGAGCATAGGGAATTAAAAAACCCTTTGATTTTTTTTATTTTCTAGGTCATGAGCGTTTTCTTCATGAAAAGCCCTCATATCTAAGTCAAACAAATAGAGGTGGAAGTATTATTATCATACATAATAATATATTTGTACGCCTTACCATCCTTGCCCCAACCCATGAGAGGTCGCTTAGATAGGTTGATTTTCCATTAGCTGATCTACGATTTCATTTTGAAGGATGCATGTGCACATTCTTATAAGCATGTATGATTTTAAAATATCGCATGAAATGCATTTGTCTTTTTGCTTGTGATGTAGGATCACATTTTTCATGTGCATATATAATTTTGAAATATTTCATAAAGTGCATTTTTGTAGTGTGTTTGTGAGGCACATGTAAAAAATATATATTTTGCATCTTGCTTGTGACACATGTGAATTATTTATTTTGCATCTTGTTTCCAATTTGGCATTAAGCATATGTAAAAATGTATTTAAAGTTTAAATTAATTTTAAAACAAACTTTAAATAACCTTAATAACCACTAAAGAAAACTTAACAGTCTCTAAATAATTTCAAATAATCTTTAAGCATATTTAAGCAACTTTAAATTTCAAATAATCCTTATGTATTCTCAAATGACTTTAAACTCAAACAAATTTTTAATAAAATCTTCTAGCAAACCTCAAATATCTTTAAACAAACTTTAAAAACACTCTAAATACACTTCAAACAAGAAACTTTCCTAACTTGAAACTAACCCTAATCAGTCAAACCAAATCAACATAAATCAAATTTTCAAATGAAGTCAAATCCAGCTAAAAATAAAACCAATAAATTGTATTCAATTCCCCTAAACCAATTCACACACACACACACACACATTTCTCTCTTCACCATACCCAAACCATAGCCCTTCTCCTCCTTCCTAGCCTACTCGTAACCTCACATAAATCCTTCACCTTCTCCTCCTTCCTAGCCTACCCGAAACCTAAATTCCCTACCTTCTCCTCCTTCCTAGCCTTTATATTCCATGAAAAATGCAAGTTTTTGTGCCCTTTACATTCCGTGAAAATTGCAAATTGTGATGTCAATTGCCTTCCATGCAACAGGAATCCATATTGGACTTACATGTCTAAGGTTGGTCACCCTTAGGGGTTGTAGCTGAGTCAAGTAGGCTCGAACTGGACTCGTTAACGAGCTTGCGAGTTGATTTTATCGAGCTTCGAGTTCGAGCTCAAGCTTCTAACTGAGGAAATAGCGAACCTTGCAAACCTAAAATACTGTATCAAATCCTCAATCCACTATTCTAGAGACAACATCGCTTGACCCTTCCTCTCCCTCTTCCTCTCGACGCTGCAGCACTGCTCGAAGAGTCAAAGCCTCAATCTCCCTTCCCCACCGTTCGATGTCGATCGTCGCCTGCTCAGTCCCCACCGCCCGACGACGGCTAGGATTGAGCCTTCCTCTCTCGATTCTTCTTAATCTCTCTCCTTCACTTGGATTCACACCAGCAGGAGGCAGAATTGAGCCTTCTTCCCTCAATTCGAACGGAAGTCCATTGTTTCTTCCTTGGTTCCTCCGCAGCCATAGCTGCAAAAAGTCGCAGGGAGTGGTATTTATGTAAATTTTTTACACTTAATCTTGATTTTTGTCGTTCTTAGAGGGTCTTTGGTTTTGCCCTATCAACAAGATTTTTCTGTTGGATTTATTAAATCTAGCAAAACATTAAAAAGCGTAAATTTTAAAAAGTGCAAATTTTATGGATTTATGAAAGTTTGGGTTTAAGGTTCAAATTTTCCCTTTCAATTAACTTTAAATCTGGATTTAATAAATCCAACAAAGGGGTTGATTTAATCAATCCAGAATCACTAAAGCCTTCGCAACCAAACACCCCCTTAGTGGCGTGGCATAGGAGTTTTAGGTCTTGTAAATTTCTCTTGTGAAGTTGATATTTTTTGTTGATATTTTTCGGCACGATGTGAATCTTCTCATCTTTCTAGGGTATCTGCGTTAATTATATGTTGCGTAATGTAAGTCCTAGTTTTAAAATAAAAATGACTAGAGTAAACATCAATTAACGTCATTTTCAAAACGCAAAGCCAAATAGAAGGATAGTTTGGGAAGTCATTGAGGTTCTCATCCAAATCAGTGACTTCCCCTACCTTTCGCTTCTTTGGTATCCAAAATAACTGTTCCAAATTGAGTCATTCCTACTTGGTTTTCCTATGGCCAATCATAAAAACTAAATTTCAAATTCTTGGAGACGAAGCCCCAATCTTAATCTTGAGTTTTCTTAAGTGATTTCGATTGCTTAAGATGTAATTAATTTTAGGGGCTTGCGCCTATAGGAGTATTAGTAATCCAGATAATCTAAACCATGACTAATCTTTATATTGGGTAGGGGAATGATTCGTTGAAAATTTTGCAAATCAAATCAATATCATCAATCTCTTAATTTGAATAATTGAGACTATGATTGAGTGATATTATCATCCTTCAAGTTGAATTATTTCTCGTAATACCGTACTCGATTATTTAAATTAATAAACATATAGGATCTGTTTGATCTCATTTTTCAAAAATCAAAAATACTTTTTTTAAAATCAAAATTATATATATTAAATTAATTTATTTTTAAAAAAATTGAAACGAAAATTGAGAGATCATATGATTTATTTTTTTCAATATATTTTGTTGTTAGTAATAACAAAATAATGATATTTTTATCTCAAGTATTAGTTACTCCTATAGTTCGCGATTTACATGTTGCTTGACATATCAAACTTCAAAGATGTTAGTGTTGTGATCTAGTAGAGATAAAGAATTATATGATCTATTTGGCATTCTTTTGATTTTAATATGTTTTGTTTTTTTTTTTTTTGACAAATGATATATTTTGCGATCTACTAAAGACAAAAAAGTTTATGATCTAATCGACTTTATTTAGGTTTAAATATACTTTGTATTTGGACAAATAAAATATTTTGCTATCCACTAAAGGTGATGAATTTCATGACTTAATGATTTTCTTACTCTTTTTGCCTAATTTGAATTTCTTAACGACTTAATAAACATTTAGTCTTTAGACCTACGGTTGGGGGAACAACCGTGCCAGCGCTCGCTTGAACGAGATGCATTGCAACTTGATTGTTTTTTCTTCTAATTGAAAATACATAACTCGAAGTGTTTGGATTTTGTTGTTGATTTACGAACTTACCTTTAACTTGTAGGCTGAATTTAGAGAATTTTCATGATATATTTGGTTCACAGGGAGCCATTTATACAAGCTTATTTAACCAGAAGGACCTTCAAAGATAAAATTGTCCTTCTCACTGAATCCTCAATACTTTTGATCTTGCAGCTTTTCAAAGTTAAAACACACTTTTTGGTTGCAAGGGATGGCTGCAAACAGAACGTGAACGTGAATTATGTAGTAATTGTGTGCTATGTATGTAAATGTCCCTTTTAATTTAGCTAATGATTTTCTTTCGACAGCTTTCCATTCCACCAGTTCTATTGAGATGAATAAACTGAGGGCATATTTGATTCAGGAAATGCACATGGTAGTAAAGCTTGAGAGGAGCTTTGTCTTACAAAAGCGATGAAGCTGAAGTCTGGAACCAACCACATTAGCATCCTGGACATGACCGTTGGTTTCCCGGTAAGGAATTCAAAATTCAAAATTCCAATGGTTCAGAAACTACCAACCACTCTTGCAGTTCAGGTCTTTTGTGGTCAGAAGTAGAGCTAAATATGAAATTAAAATTCCATATTTGTAGTAAAATTTATAGAATTATTTATTTATTTCAAGGGGATTTGTAAGAATTAGGCTGATTATTGAAATCCTTGATCGAGTAGTAATTGTAATCATTGCGACAATTTGACAAAATTGAACCATTTTCAGAAGCATACAATGGAAGGCATACCCTATGTGTTTAGACTTGGATTTAATTTTTAGAAGTTTATTGTCTTTATACCAGAAACAAAGGAATGTGTGAGGCTGATCTTCATTTCGAATTAAGATTTGCTAAATTGTTATTTTTTTTTCATCAAATATCAATTTTTACTCTCGAATTTGCTGCGACTTACAATTCCTACTATAAGTTCTTCGCCTCCTCTTCCCCTTCCTACTATAACTTCATGATTCTCATATTGAAAAATTATTGTTTGGGCCCTCTAGGTTTTTATTGGGTGTTTTTTTCTTTGTTTGTTTAAATAATTTGGTTGCAATTATAGTATTAATGTACTTCTCACCCCTGAGATTTAAGTTAATAAGATTTGGTAAATCTTTTAAATGAGAATTTAATAAAAACTGGAAGGATAAAATTCGGAAAATTGTTTAGCAAAAAAATTCGGTGAAATTGTCCGACAACTTTTGTATGATTAAAAAAATTAATATATTTGTTATTTAAATTTTGGTTATTTTATTATTGTATTAAGATGTAATATTTAAATTTAATAGAATTCAATTTAAATTTTATTTCTAATCGTTTAAATTAATTCTTTATTAAGCAGTAGATGAATTAATAATAAAGTAGTAATTAATTGTATTAATTTATAATTACTTATAACTTTATAAAATAAATGAAATTAATATGTATTTATTTTATTAATTAAATAAATGATATATTAATTAATTAATAATCAATTAAATTAATACAATTAGGTAAAATTAAATTAGTACTACATGTTCCCTCTCACTCCCTTTAGAAATATTTGCATATGTGCAGAGCTGCTTACGTTGGTAGGTTAAGGGGGGAGGGTAACGAAGGCAATGAGGGGTTATATTTTTTTTATACCGAGGGGTTATATTTTTTTTATACCCTGGCCTTAGTAACTAGTAAGTTTGTGCTTCTGTTTTCATATTCTCATTTTACCCTAAGAAAAAATATTACATCAGGGCTCCGCACATAGTTACGTGCAGAGTCAAATGAAATCAAGTCACACACTTCAATGAAATAAAGTCACACACGTGAATGTGAGAAAAAAATAGGCCCAGTAACATAGAGAATCTTCCTCTCATATTATTCAGGTGTTATTGTGTGCTATTCAAGTGTTATTGTATTATTATAAAATCTGGAATGTTTTTAGAGCACAATAACATGTGAATAACATACAATAATACATGAATAACATATAATAATGCTTGAATAATATAGGAGAATATTATCAGATGTTATCGAACTGATTTTTTTTTCTCACATTTAAACATGATGTGACGTGAGTGTTGATGTAATATTTATCTGGTTTCGCCCAAAACCATCGCCTCCGTGACCAAACCCTCGTGATTAAGTCGCGCTTAGAGCTAGACGAAGGGATCGAGGCGTACAGAGACCACCGAACTCCCATCTTTCTCCTCCTTCCACTCCGTTCTTACTCGAAACCATTGAGGAAGGTGAGCCTGTTCGCGCCATTGTTTCTTTTCGATCTTACCGGAGTTACTAAATCGGCAGGGCAGGATTCAGCAAATCCGGGATTTACGGTCGAAGTCCATGAACTGCGGATTTATCTAAGCCGCAACTTTGTTTTGTCCAAACTGACCGTCTGGCAAGATTTAGCCTAAATCCATGGTTAAATCCTGGCCTAAATAAGTTGCCGGACAGCATTTTTAATGTTGTGGAGATTATTTAAATTTCCTTGTGCTTTGTTCTTACTAACAAAGTTTATGTCGTGTTCAGAATAAAATTTTGCTGATTAGAGGATAAATTTTTAGAGAGTTTAATGTGGTTGAAGTTTGGAAGAATCTCTGCTCTCTTTTACAGAAGAAACTGAAGGTAACTGAAAATAGGTAATATTGTGCTATAAGTATGTTTCTTTTGTTAAAAGTGGAATAAATCATATAGGATTAATGTTCAAAATTGTATCGTATCTAGATTTATTGGAATGATTGGGGAGCAATTTTTGATTGATACGTATGGTTAGTACAGCTGAAAATATGAAATATTTTGGAGTGGTTGAGGATGGTGATGAAAGAAAGTTATAAAGAGAAATGTAGGATTAATAACATGTATACGTCTCCCTTGACCTGTAACCTGTATTGAAGTCGTTTTTAAGGGTCTAATATGCTTGGATACACATTGGATATTTTAGATTCTTAGGATTGTCTATTATTCTCTTATGTGTGAAAATTTGGAATGGTGAAGAAGTTATATAGGTAAGCGAGCTATGTTTCAAATTCAATGTAGCATTGCGTGCTTCTTGATGCCATCAGAGTTTTTATAGCTCCTTGATACCATATGCTCAATCTTCTGTCTTATATAGAAGACTCTAGGGTTTAGTACCTTTTATAATGTTTGGCCTTTATTGTTGTTTGACGAACAATTTTGATTTCAATGCGTCACATGGAATAAGGTAAGACGGCCATTCTTAAACCCTTTAACTTTGTGTAATAGTATACAATTTAGTAGCTTTGAACCAATATTAGTTGACCTGCAATTGAAGAGGGAAAACATAGCTTGGATAAAATGTTAAGAGAAAAGCAGAATTATATTATCTCATTTTATTAGCACCTTTGCTATTTTATTTTATTTTTATTCTGACTAAAGTACTCATAGGTCTGCCTTTCAACTTTCTTATGAACTAAAAACATTTTTCAAAAAATCTAAAATAACATGTAATTTTCTTTTAAAGGTTTTACAAATAGGGTGTGAATTAGTTGGACTGAATTATAAAATTAGTTCATGCTGACAACAATTTGTTTTAGGTTGGTTTATAAAAATGCGGTTCAATTTCTTATGCCAAACTAATTTTATATCCATTCATTGATTTTCTTTTTTCATTGGCTCCTAAATTGAATTCAATCTAAAACTATTAACAAGCAACCAAAATCTAAATCTAGAATAGATTTAATTTGAACTAAATTATTATTTCATGATCGCACTTTAATAGAAAAAAGTGATTTTTACACAAATAATCTGTTTGGTTAGGTTATGTATTTCAATTGCTTTTTTTTCAAAGGAGCATAACTATAATTTATACTTTCAATTACTTTGATGAACTGAGTGAAGTATAATATTACAGCTCTATGGGATCATATGATAAATAGCGAATTAAGGATTCTGATAACTTCCAGAAATTGTGTGATTGAGAAGTTGGAAGTGGAGAGAATCACAGTATTTTTTTTCATTTCAGTAGTTGATACCCAAATACTTTCAAGGAGGAATATTTGTGAAATCGCAAGGACTAATAAGTCACATTAAATACCTACTAAACATTATAATACCCATTATTGACCCATGAATATTATGACCTACTATATCTTGTTAACTTATTCTTACTACCAACATATTAATTGATCCCATCACTATTGCCCCCTTCAAAATTGACTTTACCATAATGCTTAAACCACATAATAAAACAAGTTAAATCCACATAAAAAAACTGTGCTATATCTTTAAGTCATGGAAGTTTACGAAAAATATTGGTGGATTGCTGAAGGTAGGCAGCTATCATGCCACACTTCTTGCCAACAATCCATTGGTGGCATGAAAAGTGACGGCCATTCCTACATTCAGTTCTTTGTGTGTAGCATTATTGGCAATGTGATTGGGACCATATTGAAGCCTGGGAATGTCATGCATACAAACTATAGAATACATCAAAGCTATTGGTTGATTAGAGTTTTATGTTTAGATTATTTGTTGAATTGTTGGTGCAATCGAGGATGTGGTAATGTTCATTTGAATTCACAAGGAGCCTGAGAAGGTGCTTCACATTTATTAAGAATCCTAATGCGTCAAGAAGAATTTTCCATTTGTCAAAGAATTAAAAACTCACATAACCTGACCTGAATCTAGTGTGGTGCATGGGGCTTCTTTCTATGCAAGCTGGGTTTTGGGAGAAAGTATTGCTTAAATTTGGCTTCAAGCTTAGTTAATCTGCAATTGATGTCACGAATTATCTTTTAAAACTCATTGAGTTTATGTTCAACATTGTTGGGGCTGCAACTTTCTAGTCGTCGTTATAGGATTATCGTCAACCATTCATATTAACTACTAGAGTGCACACTGCTTGCAAGCTTAATTAGTGGAGGAAACTATTTTGAACCAAAATTTCCATGCTGCTTGGTGAGGTCGTGTTCAAACTAGAATGGCCATATATTTGGTGAAGTGTATTGGCATTTATTCAAGGGCAAAAATCAAGGAAAAAGATAGAATCAGGAAAAAGGTTTATGGTTGATTGGACAATATTACAAGAAAAGAAAGGAAGATCTAGTGTGGGTGATGATATCCTGCGAGCAGATTAGAGACAAATTTGTGTGCATCAACTTGAGTGTGATGGGGACTGGATGCAAATCATTGGGTATTGTAGCCATTGATGATCTAAAAATATCGTAGTGGCTTGGATGGTTGTTGTGACTTAAGTTTGGCTAAAAAGGCTCACTAGATTTATAATGAATGAATCTGGCATGTGGATGTGAAATTTAGTGGAGTTTTGCTTATGCTTAACCTCTAAAATTTAGAGGTTGATTCAGATATCATGGAGGGTTTTGCTTATGGATGCAAGTTGTTCTTCAACGGTACTTAGGCGTTCGGTAATCTTGATGGTGTATTCGGCTCTGTAAACAATGGATGTTAGGAGAAAGAGTTGTATCAAAAAGAGCTTGAAAGTGACTGTTCTAATAGTGGAAGGCTCAACGAGAGCATCATTTGCTATCATCCTAGAGGATTAAATGCTAAACAACAATTTGAAATGCTGACAACAAAAACAACAATCATTTATCCCCCCTAAGTGGGGTGGACTGCATATATCCATTTTCTTCATTGTGTCATATTTTTATTTAATTCTAATAAATTAAGATTATTTTTTATACGACATGTTTGAGTCTTTTTAGGCCCACCTCTACCTTTTTTTAAGATAAGCCAAATTTAAAGTATCTTCTCTTATAACTGGATCATCAGATGGTCGTCGTTTAAAATGACCAAATTATCTAAGATGACTCTCTAGTCTTGTCTTCCACAGAAGCCACGCTTTTCACGGATATATTTATCTTGCATTTTGTCTCTTGGCGTAAAGCCACACATCCACCTAAGCTTTCTCATCTCAGCAACACTTAACTTAGTTTTATGTTTTTCCTTTTAAGGCTAACATTCTACGTCATAAAGCATTGCAAGTCTCACCATCTTTTAAAATTTTCCTTTTAAGTCTAAGTAGTACTTGCCTGTCACACAATAAACCTAATGCATTCCTCCACTTCAACCATCCAACTTGAATTCTAATAATAACATCCCCACTATATCACCACCACTTTGAACAATAAACCCGAGATATCTAAAACATTCAATCCATTTAATGATTTGATCACTCATGATTACAACTCTGCCTCTAGATCTACTACTATTAAAATTATATTCCGTGTATTCAATTTAGATCTACTCAAATGAAGACCTTTAAACTCTAAAGCTGAAAATGGTGACAACTTTAAGAAAATGTAGGATTGTGGAGGAAGAAGAGAGAATCACAAGAAGCAGTATTTAGTTGATTTCATTATTGATGAGCCTTATACTGCCAAAGAGGAGTATTTATAACATTACAAGGACTTGTAAGACACTTTAATTTCCTATTAAACAAGATAGTAACCATTATAGACCTATGACTATCGAGACCTATCATGACATGTTAACTCAATTTAACAATCCCACACATTTATTAACTATTTTTAAATATTTATTTTTCCTATCATATTTCTAAAGCAAGGCAACATTTCCCAAGGATTAAATAGTTATTTTATCTTTGTCTTCGAACTCGGTGCCGTGATTTAAAGGATCAAGTAAGTTGGTTAAAAGAGTGCATAGATCTGGATTCTCTCTTGTTAAACTGTATTGGATGGTGTAATTGTTTATTTAAAATATGCATTTCATTTTGTATGGTGAGATTTTTTTCTTTTGAACTTGCTCTTCGTTTTGGCAAACTTGATTTCATCCATTGAAGTGGAATCCACGACTAAGAAGGGTTAACTAAGCATTCATCAATAGTTATTTTGGAGGATTCCTGGTACGTGTCAACAGGCCATTGCATTTGTAGTGTTGCCTAAGTATTTTTTTTTTCCTTGTGAATATAGGTGGACTTGGTAAATTGATGGGTTGCTTTTTAATTAGAAATAGGTATGACATATGCTTACATCCATTTATATATTTTTTTTTCTCCTTAGGGCTTGTTTGGCTGCAAGTAGGATTTAGTTTAAATAGAATCTAATAAATCTAGATTTATCAATCCTGAGATGGTTAAATTCTGAAAATGATTTGGCATGTTAGTAAGTAAATTCTAATAAATTTTGAAAAGTGGTTGAGAACTTTAATAGGATTTAGTAAGATTTGACTAAATGAAGAACTCTGTAACTATAATTTAAAATATTCTAGACTTCATTCGATTACAAGCCAAAGGTGAAATTAGATCAATCCAAATCCAATTAACCACAATGTTCTAGTTGCACGAAAAGATTCAGACCTTTGGTAGCATCTCTCAGTAGAGCATAATGAAAAAAAATATATAAAAAAGAAAATTCTGAAAAATCCACTGGACCAAAAGTAAGCAAAAAGAAAAAGAAAAAGGGAAATTGAAATAGCACACTCTAGATACTCAAATCTCATTAACCACAAAAATTATGTGATAATTATAATCCCTCAACAGATGCATTCCAAGTTTAACCACTGACCGAGATATCGTGGCCCTAGCACCAGCAGAATGTATTGGAAGCACATATGAAGTAATTACAATTTTGTTTCTAATCAGGATGAGAAAAGCAAGAATGAAAAATCAAATCAAGTTGGCATTTGAGTAAAAAAATGACATGACCCCAGGAAGCGAGAGCCAAAAAAATCTTCGTCACTCCAAACCTTTCTCATTACCAAACTGACCTTGCGAACGCCACACGGAACACGAAAGATGCCGCACGAGAGCTTGTTTTGTATTTCCTTCCCGTCAAATTCATTGAACTACAAGATTTTTTAAAGCTTGAATTTATGACAAATTATTTATATTTCAGGATTTACGGGACCTCAGGATTAACAGTTTCAATTTTTGCTGTTTGACAAGATTTATGCTAAATACTATATAAATCTTTGCTTAAAACCGGCTATGAAACAACCTCTTAGTCTATGTGAGATGGCTTGATCCTTGCTAGCCATTATATTTTTTAGAGAGAAGGAAGTATCATTTTCATACTCATGAGAAATATCTTGTTTATCCATAGGCTATGTTGACCTTTGAAGTTGAAAAAGGCAGACAAAGTTGCTTTCATTTTTTTCCTTCTATTTTTAAATATGTTTTTCCTGGTTAATAAGAGATGCTATATCAACTCTAGTGGTTCAAGTAAATTGAAGACATAAAAATGAAAATAATTGATGAGCTATAGGAAGCTTTTGACATACTTGGTTTCATAGGTTCTTATCTTTAGGTGCAGGTTTGATGAACACTTTGTAGATAATTTTAGAATTCAACTATTTAGAAGCGAGTTAATCTCAATAGAGTAGTTATTATAGCTAAGCTATGTTCTTTTCTGTCCATGCTAGAAGGATCTTTAAGAGAAAAATTATACACAATTCTTGACCTGTTTGAACGTTACTTGGCCAGCAAGTGACATGAATAGAACTCCAAATGTCGGTAGTTCCCCAATTGCTTCGAGTTGAGCAACTTCTATGATATCTCAAATGTTTTTTTTTCCTTTCTTTTTATGCTATTCAAATTTCAAGGGAACTTGGAAAATATCATACTTTGATCTTTATATGTATCGTAAAGTACTCCATGCCAAGTTGCAAATGTTGAATAGTCGTTCATAGTAACTTGCCAAAATTATTCTTCTAGCTTTCTTTTCGTTATGTGGTTTGTTACGCTAAGCATGCCATTTGGCTGGACAAAATTTTGTATTTGCACTATTTAGTTGCATGCAAAGGCACTGCAAAGTAAAGGAACCTTCATGCTAGAACTATACCATAAAGTGATTGATTCTTTCTACCTAACTGCTAAAATTACTCTTGTAGCTATCTTCTATTCATGGCACTTGTAAGACCAAGTAACCCTCATGGACATTTAATGCTACTTATTTTAACTTAAAAGCTATTTAATTGTCTATGAAGATCTTTTGAGTAAACAAAATATAGATGAATTTACTTTCTTGTGTTCAATTTTTCTGCAATTTTGCTCATTTCTTTCTTCCAAACCGTATTGTAACAGCTATTATTTAATATGACCAATTGGACCAAGCTTCAATTTTTAGAGCACTTTATTTGTAGCCAAATGGACCACATTTATTCTACCTGAATATTTTCTGCACAGCAAAGCTTATACTGTCAACGAAAGTAGCCCTAGTACTAGGGGTGATAAAATGTGTAAAGATAAAGCTGTTCATGTTACATACGGTGTAATTTAAGATGTATTATGTTTCTTCCCTTTGAATTTTATTGTGACTTGATGATATTTAATTATTTAATTTGTTTTTGAGCATTTTACCAAAATGAATGTGCAACAACAAACAAGTAGTGCTATCAGAATAGTTCATCCTTTTTTTCTTTCTAATTTTATTACTATTTGGCAGACATGAAGGTAAGATCATCAGTGAAGAAGCTATGTGAATTTTGTAGGACCGTGAAGCGTCGTGGAATAGTTTATGTATTATGCACTGCTAATCCCAAACACAAACAGCGACAAGGCATATCAACCTTTGCCTGTGAGGGTTCTTTTCTGCCTATGTATGTGTACAAATACTTTGTACTATCATTTGCTTCTTCCTTAAGTACTTTTTTTTTTACCCAATAAAAATGCATCTGTCTTGTCAATTTACCAAATACACTTGCAGTTTACAAGGCGCTATATGCCAACGAATTAAATAATACAATGCAAATGATCTCTTTTTTAGAATTATTTTTAGTTTCAAATTCAAGAATTTTTTAATCACCTTTCTTTATTTTGTGCCCTCCATTTAACTCCCATGTTGATCTCAATGGAAAGATAGAGGGGAAGTGCTAGATAATGATACAATGTGATCATTCCACTAAGTAAAAAAGCTCATGTCCTTATTATGTTAGTTAAATATCAAGAGTATCATATGCCATCCTTTTATGAAATCATCAAAATTAATTTATCTTTTAAGTTAATCATCTTAAAATAGATTTCTGTAATTATTTCTTTTATTTTAATTTTTTTATAAAACTTTCTTTCTTTTTAACAAGTAACCGAACGACTGTTTTGAAAAAAATGGCAGTCTTTTAAATATATGAAAGCATCCATTATTTTGATTGTTTTTTATATGTCTTAATAGTAGTTACTTTTTCTCATAAATATTTCACAACTTGGCTGCTGCTTTTGTTTTCCTTATCACTTCACCTTATTTCTACTTTCCTGTCAAACATCCAATAACAATGGAATTGAAGTGCTTATTCATTTTTGAAATTATATTTAAGCGACAAGGCCCAATTAAATTAAATAAATTACTGTTACAGAGTTGTTTTTACAAGAGGACAATTGATGTAAATAGTTTTGATTTTAGGCCCTATGAGGTTAATTAAGAAGAAAAGTAGTTGTCAGACTAAATTAAAGAGTTTTTTTAGTAGTTTTACCTGTAGGATTAGGTGAGTATTGTGATGGTGGTGGCGGCGGTGGTGGTGGTGGTGGTGGTGAGATCTCGACCTCAGAAAATGAAAATTTGAGCATTTTTCATCATAGGCCAATATAGTTATCCATCTTTAGAGGCAACAAATCATTTTAACCGAATATGGAGAGCTAAGAGGCCCATAAAGCAAAGCAACACCGCAACCATGACAAGACAAAAAGCACCATCAAGTATCCCCAACCTGCAATCCAACATCAACATTGAATCATTTGCAATACACTGGACAAATAGGAAGCTGCAGAATTGTGAAAGATATCAAGAGTGAAATAAAAGATTAAGGTTTGATTCGTTCATTAGGAATCCAAATCCTATAGAAATTTGAGTGTCCAAGCCGCAGAGATATGAAGAGAAAGTATAAAGTAACAGTTATCCACCAATAAGCTGCCCAATTAAGAATGGGACTTCTTTCTAGCGATTAATGATCCCAGCTACAAAAAATCAACCAACAAGAAAGACTTAACAAAGTTTTGTTAGAGGTAAAATCACTAGGGGCATGACCTGCCGACCTAGTTTGTCATCGTCACCCACAATAGAACAAGCAAAGGCTTTGTGTCCTAAGATTTTATCCACCAGACATTGACTTCACCAAAGATTATACAATTTATCGTTCACTAAATGTGATACATTGCAGTATTAGTGAGCAGAGTGGCCATGCCGTTGACCATACTGAAGACCACATTCATCAAACTACAGCTGCTGGAAACATTTATCTGGAGAAAAGATGGACGTGGTTTTCTAATCTAAGGCACACTTGAAGGGCAAAATGAAGGCAATTGTTTCTTTTAAAAATTATGATGTCAATAGGTTTTAAGTTTATAATTTAACGTCATCTAGAGATACAAGAGGATGTACCTCGGTGTATGTACCCACAGGAGGATGTCAATAAGTTTTAAGTTATGATGTCAATATGAAATCTACAGGAGGATGTACCTTGGTGTATGCTTTTTGCTGATAATATCCTTCTCGTGGATAAAATGAGAGAAAAAAGCCCGGGAAAAACTTGAATTATGGAGGTTTACATTGGAGTTTAAAGGCCTTCATTTAAGTTGAACTAAAACTGAATACATGGAATGTAATTTTAGTAGTAGTAGCTCTAGTGACAGAAGTGTGACTTTGGATGATCAAATTATTAAAAGGTGTGAACGATTTAGATATCTTCGGTCCGTTGTTCAAAGCGATGGTGATATAGATGAGGATGTTAATAGTAGAATTCAAGTTGGTTGGTTGAAATGGAGGAATGCTTCGGGCCTTTTGTGTGATAGAAAAGTACCGCTTAGACTGAAAGGAAAATTTTATAAGACGGTGGTGAGACCTGTAATGCTTCATGGCGCTGAATATTGGCCTTTAAAAGAGAAGCATAATAATAAGTTAAGTGTTACCGAGATGAGATTGATTAGGTGGATGAGTGGCTTTACACTTAGAGACAAAATGCGAAATGAATATATCCGTGATATGGTTGTTGTAGCTCTTGTGACAGACAAAATTAGATAAAGTCTTCTTAGATGGTTTGGTCACATTAAACTGATGATCTGATTAGGAGAGTAGATGTTTTAGATCCGACTTTTGTTAAGAAAGGCAGAGGTAGACCTATGAGGACTTGGACTTATTGTATAAAAAATGATCTTAATTTACTAGAACTAAATAAAAATATGACACTAAATAGGACACAATGGAGAAAAAGGATTCATGTAGTCGACCCCACGTAGTGGGATTAAGGCTTTGTTGTTGTTGTTGTCGTTGGAGAGATACAAGTTTTAAATTAACTTTATACCTTTAACACAAATCGATGAATGCGATATTGAACTAGGAAACAAATTTCAAAGCATCATATCGTTGAAGAGAAATCTATTTTTGGTCATGTTTCCATAAACTTATTAAGCACGAAGAAATGTCAATTGTCTCCTAACAGCTTAGATAATCATTAAAATATGATTTCCTTATGTTCATCTTAAGGCACCAAAGTTTAATGACACTTATGGAGAAATTCTATGCTCGGTCGTCCACCCCAATTCATGACTATTTCAGCCCTTTCTCTCCCCTCAAATTAAGTCATCTCAAATTCAAATTTATAATGAGCCATTGTCAGCCAATACTCATTACTTGTAGCAAGGCTTAAATTGAGGAATTATACCTATGAAATATTATTGGAGGTAATTTACTTTTAAAAATAATTCTCTCTTGAAGCAATGTTTAAATTAAGGAGTTTACCAATTAATGAGGGTAATTTTAAAATTTAAGTTAAGCAAAGCTCTCTCCCAGAAGAGTTATATGATTTATTATTGTAAGAAATTTTAAATTTTAATTTTAGAGAGGATTTTACTGACCCCATGGAGGAAATTATTGAAATATCTTATTCTTATAATTATCATGTAATAGCTATAAATATATGGTAGCATTGTAATAGAAAAGAAACTTTGATTGAATGATGTAAGGTGCTTAAATTAAGAAATGATAACAATGAAACATTATCTGAGTTAATTTAAAATTTCAAATCAAACAACATTCTCCCCTAAAAGAAGGTTTGAATTATGGAAAAGTTATCCCAATTATTGAAGTTATATTCAAATTTTAAATTAAACAACATTATTTCTATTAAAGGAAGGCTTCGATTAAGGAATGGTTATGCTAATGATGTATTATTGGAGGCAATTTAAATTTCAAATTTAGAGAGGATATAATCGCCCCGTTGAAAAAATGTATTGAATTATTTTATTCTTATAATCACCATGGATTGGCTATAAATATATGGTATCATTGTAATTGAAAGTAAACTTGAGTTGAATGTTGTAAGGTGCTTTTGTATTTTGCTTAGAGTTATGGCTAGACATCTCTTTCTTAGGGAACTTTGGTGATTTAACCATGACACGATATTTGTATTGTTTTTCAAGCATAAATGAAGAATGTATTTCTTTTTATTCCATACCTTGCTTTCTTTCCATAACTTATGATGATGATATCTCCTCTTCACCAACCTAATTTCTACATGTCGTGACTTAGCTTTCATTCGTTATTCTATTATGGCCAAGGTCCTTTTCTAGCATGTCTTTATTCATCGTCACTTCATATCTCTTTTCAACTTAGTATCAGAGCTAAATAAAATCCATCTTATCAGTTGTAAGAATGGTTTGGCAGCTTCTTCTCTCTCTCAGTAATTGCTTTTTATCTTATTTCTAACTCTATATATTTTAATAAGCTTTATCAAGCAAGAAAAAAAATCTTAATTTTCTCTCAAAAGTTTGGATGATAATCAAAGAATAATTTGGCTATATTCATTATGTGACACTAGTTTTAACGACTCTTTGAAGAAATTCTATACTAGGTCGACCCATCATTACCATTCATGAACATTTTAACCTGTTATCTATCTTCAATTTATGGCATCTCCTGAAATTTAACTTTTAGATGAGCCTTGTCAAATTTTTGTCAATACACTCTCCTTTGCAATGATATTTAAATTAATGAGAAGTTATATTTAAATTTCAAATTAAACAACATTCTCTCCCTTGACATAAGGCTTAATTTAAGAAAAAGTTTTACCAATAATGCATCACTCGAGTTAATCTTAAATTTTAATTTCAGAGGATATTCCCGCCCCGAAATGTATTGAATGATTTTTTTCTTATAATTATCATGTAATGTCTATAAACAAGTTGTAGCAGTGCAATTGAAAATATACTTGGATTGAATGATGTAAGGTGCTTTTGCATTTAGCACTTGATTCTTTTAAGCTTAAGCAGATGACACTTTTGCTCTTTAGTGAATACCAAGATTATGAAGAGTTTGTTCTGCACAATACAATAATAATTTGGCCATTAATCGTGGCTCTTGGAATAAACTATGTGCTTTCATATCCATTAAAGTCGATGCATTAGTTTAAATGATTGGTCTAATGTTAACGATGGATCTCTGGGAAGCAGATCCAATGCGAATATGAGTTGAGCCATATATTTTTTTATATCTTTGTAGCTGACAACCTCTATCCGTTGAGAGCATGCTTGGAAAACATTAAGTTGGCAATTTTAACGTGAGGGCCTTTTTCCATTACCTATCTTCTGTGTAAGCAGGATATGATCTAGTTTTTAAAACATATCCATGTTGAAAACAGGAAGTGACGGTCTATACGAGTTTTTATTGTATTTGTTGTTTTTAATCATTTTATGGAAAAAATGCCTGTGATCCTAACTTCCTATGTGAACAGCATGTGCTTCAAGTATTTTGAATGGTTTGTTAGATTCAACTTATTACTACATGATATTTATGAAAGGACTTCTACTGTTAGGATACAAAAATGGTGAACTGCAATTTGCTATTTTTAGTACATATTAATAAATTTTGTGCTCCTTTTTATTTTTGGTTTTCTTAAAGATACAAATAGGATCCTATGACGTGAAAAATTAATAAGCATTGAATATCGAAATGCAATTAAATTTTTTCTCACGTGTGTGCTTGTTGGATGTGTATTTGCGAAGCACAAGGGATAACGACTTTTGAGTTGCGACTCCTTATACCATTGTGAGATCTTGTGCTTTCTTTTTACGTGAATTTTATTCTTGTTTTCATCTTTGAAATCATGCTGTTGCTGATTTTGCATGTGCTTGAAATTTTATCATGTGAATTACGTTTTGGTTCAACTTGTGAAGCATGGACTTGATTCATGTTGAAATTTAGTGTGTCACCATTTTTGTATGGAATTTCAGAGTTTGTGCAATTGGTGTAGTATCCTTCTTAATGAACAAATGATTTTTGTTGTCATTGCAATATAAGTAATAAACTTTTACTGAAATTATGATTAACATATGGATTATGTTTTTTCTTAGATATTTTCATTTTGTATCATATCTTGTATTGCTTTAAAAATTCTAAGACTTTAACCAGACAGTCATATTACATCAGTATAATTTGAAACTTTTGATGCAAATTATTGGATAAAACTCTTTAGCAAATAGATAGAGTGCATACCTTCAATTTGGTTGATTTTGATATAAGTTTCAATTGAACTTTACAAGTTGAAATTGACCAACTAAAGATAAAGAGGGGATCAATGGAGTTTGGGAGGGGTTTTTAATAACTATGGCTAGAGTATTGATTTGGGAGCAAAATTACATAAACAGCAATTGTACTACATTTATATTACACCTATGCATTGAATTTTGGGTATGAGCACAACTATATCTTTGGTTTGCTTTACTTTACAATGAATCTTATTCCTGAATTTGTTAAATGAACGAACTACAACTATTCCATAGCCATGAACTTCCTGAAAAAGTAGACACAATAGTGTATTTTTTGGTATATAAATTGGAACAAATGAATGTGTTCCCAAAATATTTGGTCGGAATTAAAAAGTCCCGATCGTATTTCTATAAGAAAATAATGCACTAAGCCTTAATTTGCCTTGTTTATAAAAGAGTTGCACTGCAAGCGGAGAGACAAAAGACAAATAGAGAATAATAGTAAAGCTACTGAAGGAAGATGATATATTCCAATTCCTTAATACTATAGTGAATATAGTGAGGAATATATGAGGAAGTGTCCCTCAGCATACAACAGAGGTGGCTACAAATCAATGGTGTATTTGAGCCCTGCTGTTTAAGATGGATGATCTAGATTAATGTTGTAGAGGGAGCGACTGCATTGATACTAAGAGAGTGGAATAATGGCAGCTAGGCTTCTGATATATTGGAGTACATATCTCCTCTCAACTTGTGGATCCTCTTGCTGGGGAGCCAACTTGTGACGTAGCTGCTAAAATCGATCATTTGTGAGAATATGTTAGGGATGGTTCATGGTGTTGATATGAAGAACAATGATTTCTTTTGAAAGATTTTTTTCTCATGATATAATCACAATATACTGTGGGGAGTGGATATGGAAATCTTGTAGAAGACGACACAGCCATATATAATATCTATTGTGGCAGAGGAGAGAGCTCTATACTCGGCTTCAGTGGAGGATTTTGCAGCGGCTGGTTGTTTCTTGACACTCCAAGAGATAAGTATCCTTTCCAAGAAATGTGTAATGAACTGTTGTGGATTTGCGATCCATTGGGTTAGCAGCCTGGTCGAAATCTGTGTAGGAATGTAAACTTAATTTGCCATTGTGTATGGGAAGGCCAAGTCCAATATTGCCTTTAATATAACGAAGTAATCATTTCATAAATTTGTGATGTTTCTTTAATGATTTGTTCATGAATTGACACAATTGATTGACAACAAAAGCTATGTTTAAGCATGGATTTTTAGATATTGTGTAGAGTCAACAATTTAATGATAAAAAGTTAGATTGTTGAATGGCTCATCAAGTGTAGGACCCAAAGGTAATTTTGAGGGAATAGGTGTTAAGAAAGAGGCTTCTCAGTCTTCTATGACTGATTTTTGCAGCAAATCACTAGCGTATTTCGATTGATTGAGAAAGATTTAGTAAGTGTTGAACTCACTTAGATGCTAAGGAAGCAAACCAACCCAGGTTTTTTAAATTAAAGTGCTGCTTAAGTTTGTTGGTGAGATGAGATATGGACTTAGAGTCGATTTCTGTGATAAGAAAATCATCTGCAGAAATGATGAGGTATAGTTGCGTGGTATCCTTAATGTAGGTGAGAAATGGAGGGATCCACTTTGTTGAATCTGAAAACATGGCTGTAAAGAAATTCAGAAAAGATTTTGAGCCATTTTTTGGGAGCTTTCTTAAGGTCATAGATAGCTTTGTGTAATAAACACTCGTCATTTGGATATTGAATTTCTCAAAGCCGTGTGACTGATGCATATATATACTTTTTCCTATAGCCAACCATAGAGGAAGGTGTTTGAGATGTCTATTTGAAACACTGGCCAGCTATAATGCACTGCCACTATGATTAGCATTTTAATTGTAGGCATCTTGGCAACTGGCTGAATGCTTCACTGAAATCTGTCATGCTTTTAATTGAAGCTTTGTGCAACTAAGGTTGCTGCAATCGACCATGGATGAGGGTGTTGGAGATGTCTAGTTGAAACACTGGCCAGCTGTAATGTACTGCAATGATGAGCATTTTGATTGCGAGCATCGTGGCAACTGGGGTGAATGTTTCACTGAAATCTATGTTATGCTTTCGATTGAGAAGCTTTGAGCAACCAAGCAGGCCTGGTAACGTTCAACAGATCCATCAAGATTAACTTAGATGTTTGATTGGATAGAACAAATGCTAGAGATCAAGTACCTTATTATAAAGCTAGAAATTCAATGGACATGGTTTGCTGTCACTATTGGAATTTAAGAGCCCGAGTATAAAATGTTGGTGTAATGCTGGGCTTAATTTGACGGTGTAAATTGAGAATAGTTTTGGGCTTTAGGTTCCCTGTTTTGGCTCGAGCGAGCATTGGGTGTATGTTGGCAGCATGTGCAGGAGTTGGTGGATGTGAGATGAAGAGTTCTGATTGGATGCTGAAATAGAGGGATGGGGAGGAGAGTTGGTTGACATGTTGGGAGTATTAAGACTGTGTGGGAGAAGAGGTTAAGATATGTGATATAGAGCGGTAATAGAGGATAGTTCTGTAGAATATGGGATTAATGTGAGTGGAGAATGCATGAATTCTGTTGGCTTGTCTGGAGGGTTTGTGTTCAGGATGTAGGGAAAGGATTGTTCATCAAAGATAACTTGGCAAGAAGTGATGATTTTACCGATGGATAGTTGATAACAGCGATACCCTTTGTGAAAGGAATAGCCTATATATATGCGTTGACTAGATTGAGGGGAGAGTTTGTTTGAAGACCGAGCTTGTAGCCAGAAAGACACAAACAAACAAAAAATTTTAGATGAGTTTAATATGGAGGCTAATTGTATAGTTGCTGATATGGGGATTTCATTTTTGTCATTGGACTTGGAAGGCGGTTGATAAGATAGTTGATGTAGTATTCTGTGGATTGTTAGGAAGGATTTTAAGATGTGATTATTATATTCCCCTCCACCATCTATTCAATGGATTTTAATACAAGTATTAAATTGATTTTCAACCAGTATAGCAAAGTTAATGAACTTTTTGTGTAGTTTCAGATTTTGTTATGTACGGAAAATATGTAACAAAAGCAAGAATAATCATCCACCAGAAAAATATGATATATGTATTCATTGAAGGAAGAAATGGAAAAGGTCTCCATACATAAATGGACGAATTCCAATAGTTTGGATGAACGATTAGCATGCTTTGGAAGATGTAGTTTGTTGCTCTTAACCAAGTTACTTGTACAAAAAAAAAAAAAAAAAGCAAAAGGAATACATAGTGATTTTTGTATTTTTGCAATGTTGGTCAAAATATCTGTGTGGGTGATGCACTTGTGTCAAGAAGCTAGTTATAAGTGGGTTTTTGTGGATTGGTGACGAGGGCTGTTTATGTGCAACAACTGATGGAGAATTGTAGTATAAATTGCAGTGATGCTAACATGTAACTGCAATGTGGCTTTTTTTGCCACAGATTTGACAGATAAGATGCTGATTGGAGTTACGTTCTCCGCTAGATGAAGTTATTGATACTCTTCGAGTCGGGTATCTTGCTCTTCCTCATCCAGTGAATGCGCTTCTATTGGTAGTGGCTGCAGATTAGTGTGAGTGTCACTGAGAGAAGTTTCCTTGGTTTGCTCGTTTTTAATGTTAATCTCTTCACTGTAAAGTAGGGAATAGAGTTCATCAAGGTTTTTTGCGGTTGGTTTGCTCCTGATGGAAGTTTTGAAAGCTTAAAAATTGAGCTGGCAGACATTGAGAATTTGAAGTATGATGTCTTCATCATCCACGCATGAACCAGCAACTGCTATGTTGATTTCATTGTGGAAAGATATTGAGTCATGATTTGAATGGTTAAATTGCGAAGCTCATTTTTGAGCTGTATAACTCTTCATCGATTTGTGGGTTGTAGTTTCTCAATGGTAATCCATATCTACGGACAGGACTTGAGGTTAAGAATGTATGGAAGAATAGAGGGGTTGATAATGGAGTAAAGGGCTGCGGCCAGATTTATGTCAAGAAGCCAGGTTTTATATTCTGGATTTGTTGCAACTTTGTTCTCTGCTTTGACAATATGGGTGTTCAGGCAGCAGCTCCTCTGAGAAACCCTTTAAACCCATTTTCTGTGAATATCTTTAGAATTTGAAGATGCCAGATGGGATAATTATCTCTTGTGAGCTACACAGTAACAATATTTTTGATATTGGAATTCAATAACTTCAGGGAAGGAGGTATAACTGCCTCACCCATTTAGAGTATAGTGGATGAATTTTTGGGTTGAATATTAGCAGATGAAGTAGCTGATTCATCCATGCATCAAAAAATAGCAGTTAGACTGCAGCTCTGATACCATAAAAGAGCAGCACTGCAAGAGGGGAGAGAAAAGGCTAACAGAGAAGAACAATAAAGGTAATGAAGGAAGATAGTATATTCTAATTCCTTAAAACTTTAATGGATACAGCAAGGAATTTATAAGTGTCCCTCTGTATATAGTAGAGATGGTTGGATCAATGGTGTATGTGAGTCCTGCTGGAGATGGACGATCTAGATTAATTCTGCAGAGGGAGTGGCTGCATTGACGCAGAGAGAGTGGAATTATGGCAGCTTGGTATCTGATATTGTGGAGTACTTATTTTAAAATATTGTATTTTGTATGTGGCTGAATGACCCACAGAAAACATATGGAAACTAAGAAATTTGTTCTCAGTTAATCATAATTTCCAATTTAGATCACCAGCATGAATTTTTGTGCTGCTTCAAATCTTGGTCACCATTGTTGTGGCTTTATGAACCAAACTTTTGATGATACTAATTCATTATTATTTATACTGAGCATTTCATACTAATGAAAACACATCATTCTTCATTGTTTACTGCACTTATCCTTTTTAAGCTCTATTGCATTTGGAAGTAAAGAGGTCTAGTTGCGCTGTGTTGCTACCTGCAGCATTCCTGTTCTTAATTAACATATCCATATCTATGAATGCTCTGTTCTATTTAATTAACATCCCATTTATAATCTCAAAAATGTATTATGAGGCATTGGGAAGAAAATAATGTTCTTTGAGCTTTTGATTATTTTTTATTGTTTCTGGGTGCAGATCCTCAGATGTAAATCCCAAGCAAGCACCTACTCCCAGCTTCAGTTTGCCGAGAGGGCTAGCTTCTATTCTTAACAAGCAGGATAAATGATTTACTCATTTCTACTGCCAAACTAATTGCTTCAGCTATACTTGAGATCTGGGATTTTTATTTTGCCTTTCTGAAAGGTTTGAGGAATCATACTGATTATTTGACCAAATCATTTTTGTTTCATGCATTATAATCCTACAATCTTTGATGTGGATTTATTGGGGCAAATATAGCTTTTATCTTTGCACAATTTATGATCATGCCATTTAATTCATATAATTTTATATTTGAAGTTATTTGTCTTTAAAATTAACTTTTTTAATTTGAATAATGTTTTCTAATCAGTCTTTAAAATTAACTTTTTAATTTAATCTTATAATTAATATAAGATTAAATTATCTAAGTATGGCATCGTTTGAAATAAAATAGAGCAATTATTTTATTTTAATATGTAATTATTAATCTATATCTGTCAAATACTTAGTTTGTTGGTTAATTATATTCATTATATGATATTAAGTTTAAATATAAATTTATTTGCTAAATTTTAAATTATTTTAATTCAATTTAAGGTTTTTATTGCATAACTAAAATGATTTATTCATCTGTTCTCTTCTAGCCTGGAGCTGCTGCCTTTAAAAGACGTGCAGCATTGAATGGCAAAGTTTTGAAAATCGAATCATTTAAGAATTTAATGATAAAAAATGAAAAAAAGATTTTTTTTTATTTTATATATATATTTTTTTTTGTAAATTAATAGCCCTTGCAGTAAAGCAATTGCAGTATAGCAACTGTGGATTACTATAATTATAAAATAACCACTGAGATCTGAATTTAACGAGAAATATTTGCGTATGTAAGACATACACAGTGTTGTGTACGTCATGTAGGTTACAAAGAGGGTATTGAGGGTTATATCTGCGTTCTATCCTCTGTAGCTTCCCTGTAATCTATCTGTAAATTAGAAATATATGAAAACAAAAACGCGAAATTTATTAGTTACAGATAGGATACATGGAGGTTACAGGGGGTAATACGTATATAACTCCCAATACCCTCTTTGTAACCTACCAGATGTACGCAGAGCTCTGCGTACGTCTTACGTACACAAATATTTCTCTACATTTATTTTGTGAATTAAAGTTGCAACACGAATAAATTTTTTTTTCTCTTTCAGAATTTCCATGATAATTAAATGTCAAAATATTATGGTTGATTGCTATTAAATAGGGCCGAGTAAAGCTGTTACCAAATTGGAGCCAGAATTAAATATGAAAAATTACATAAATATCATAAAATTTTATATAGTTATACTTATAATAATTTGGTGTTAATCTATGCATGAACTAACCTGAAGAATCTGGTACACTTTCTTCTTTTCCAGTAACCTGTCTCATATAATTATTATGTTACTTCTGTTTAACTTACAACTAGCAATTTGTGGTTGCTTATATTCCCTTCCATCCTTCTTCTATGTCTTCTACTCCCCAAAAAATATAATAAATAAATAAAGTCTTCTAATGCACTCTTTGTATCTTATTTGATTTACTGTTGTATAAACTCATTATGTTATCATTGTTAAGGGCTTGGGTTTCCCTATGGTTGGTGGTGTACATAATTTTATAAAGGTTGGTATAATGGCTTTAACAAAAAAAAAATTGATTGGATGATAAATGTGTGTATAAGTAGTGCCTCAATGTTAGTAGTTATGGTGTAGCTTATGCTGTGGAAACTATTATTAGAGTATGTCCTTTAAATTACATTGAGTGTAAATGTTAGTGATAGATGGATCACTAGATCTGTAATAGTCATTGAAACAATTTTTTTATGCATTTAGGGGCATGTATCTATTTTGGAAAGCATAGGCATGATCTGCTTGACTTGGAGCATAATTATATGATGTTACTTGCATCAAGTGGTTGCGATATTCTTCATGTCGACACATTTCTACAACTTGGAATGAAATAGATATCATTACAATGACTTTAAGCCTTAATAATCTTTTAGGGGTGAGCTTAATTTGTGATATTTTGGTGTAAATTATCTGGGAAACTAGATGTCTGGGATTTGAAAACGAACGCAACCCAACTTGTATTAGAAATTGTATATTTAACATTAGCATTTTAGCATACTCTTGGACAGAAAAAATGAGTTTTTGTGGTGATCCACTATTCTTTGATGATAATATAATTTTATGTGTTTATAGTGGCTGCTCCTATTGATGTAGGTATCACTAATTTTACGATATAGTTTTTAATTATTGATTTCAAAAATTCACTATAATAAAAGTATCGTTCAAGTAATATAGTACATTCTTTAGTCCCAATTATTGATCCTATGAGGAAGGAAAAACTCTTTTATAGACTTAGTAATACTCTTACTTAAACTGTAGGTAACTAATTTAGGAATGAAGATCAAAATTATATGTGTAAAAAGGAGCCCTAAAACCTACTAATTTTATTTCTAAACTTAAACAAAATGCTAAGTGCTTCTAAACTAGCTTCACTTAGAAGAGTTCAAATTATATGGAAGTTTTTCTCCTTGCAATGAGATCATAATAAGTGTAGGAATCAAATGTTTATAAATTTAAATTTAGTTTTGTGACAAATAGAAGCATATATATTTTTTCTCTCTTCTGAGTTGATAAGGAAAAATGGCTAACCTAGAGTTAAGTTCTTACCCATGTAAGCCCTCAATTTGGCTAACCTAGCTCTCAGTTCCAAACCACATATCAAATTGATTAGCGTTCCAGCCTGTCACCCTAGAATCACCAATTTACATTTGTCAAAACTTATCTTCTTATCCATTTGCACTCAGCCCAAGATTACTTTTTCTTCATTCTAAAGGTTAGTGTGGTAATTACTAATTGAGGAAAAGCATAGCCCTCCCGAGTTAGTACGTTTTCACAATATGTTTTAACTTATGAACTGCCCAAATTGCACAAGTAAATAAGCATGAAATAATATACCATCACAATATTGAAATTAAAGGAATTCTAAATAATTCTAATCCTACACACGATTATTTCTCATCACAAGGAGAAATATAAAAAAAACTACTCAGATTTTATAATAAAAATTCAACAACACATGGATTGATATTTAAAATCAGGTTTGCACAATAAACTTTAACAAAACTTATACAAAAATACAAAGCACTTATCTCAAACTCCTCTCAAAGTAAATTTGTTGAAGTTCCTTTAAAGAATTATAAACTCTTCTTACAATTTCACTCAATTATCACGTAGAAATACAGTGAATGAAAGAAACCTCTCACTTTCTTCTTCTCTTGCACTCCAAACTCATGAAAATCTTCATCCCTAGCATCCTCTACTTCCTCCTCACTCCAATAGACACAGCCCCACTCACATACCTTTGAAAATCTGTCCAAAATGCTTAAGAAAATGTCAAGTCAGTTTCTGGCGCCAAGGCACCCAACCATGGCGCCTAGACTCCAGCCTTCGAGAAGAATGAATTATTTGTCTGTCGCCAGGTCAAACTTTTCTTCTTTGCTCCATTTTTGTTCCATTTGCTCCAATTGCTTAACCTATTGTACCTGTAATAAAAAAATATAAAAATATTTTTCATTAAAATGCAATATCACTAAAAAAAACATTAAATGTATATATAAAAAGTAGCACATTTTCATGCATGTCATGTGGAATGATTTTTTACTTGGGTTGATACTAGGATTAATTGATGATCCAACACAAACTCTAGATTCTCTTATTGCTCTTGTATAGTATCTACCATAATTTTATCTGTCTACTTGGTTTAATCTAAGAAGTTTGATTGGATTTATATTTTATTTGTTTGCTTGCTTCTTTTATAATGATGAAAATAAAACAAATGAGATGGAACTTCATTTCTCTTCTTATGTATCTTATCATGAATATATAACTTTTTGAGTGATATTATAATAATGTTAGCCATTATTCATAAATATGTTATGTTATAGTCAAGAAATTTGAAAATGTGTTTCAATTTTAATTTCATATCTATATATATGCATATTATTTATTATTATATTAATAAACATTTATATTGCTTAAATTAGAAAGAATCTTTTTGGAAGTCAATTTGTTATTTCCACATAAGGTGTTTGGGAAAAAGTAGATATAGCGTGGAATCATTTTAGTGAATTTAAAGGCCGAAGCAAAAACTGTATAAATGATTGCATTATGGGATTATATATAAAGGTAGAGGAATTAACACACTGAAAATGTACCTAGGTGGGGTGAAATAATACTGTTGCATGCAAAACAGTATCACATGATATACATTATTAGATGCAAGAGAGTTTGAAACAAATATCTAAGAAAATCAACCAGATAATGAGGAGAGAATAAATTTATATCATGTTCAAGTTATTGAAGAAAAGAGAGCTTCTTATTCTTTTTCCAATAAACAAAGTTCAACTGCACATAATAAAACATTTGATAAAAGAAAGAGAAAGATAGATGAAATAGAAAATTATTTTGCACAAAGAATAAAACCACGTTCACAACCATCTGTCAAAAGTGTGTTGGCATTTAAAGATGTTATACATCAGATTGAATTGGTGATAGTTATATGCATTTTTTATTGTTGCATACCTACAACTGTGTTGAATTTATCGTTTGCACAGAAAGCTATTAACGCAATCACAACTATTGGGTTTGGTTTTAAACTCCCTTCTTATTAAAGAATGAGAGTGAACTTATTAAGAGATTGCAAAGAAGAGTATAGGCTACATATTGAGTCTTATAGACGGTGCTATAAAGATACAAGATGTACCTTAATGATTGATGGGTGGACAGATAATAGAAATAGAACTTTCATTAACTTTATAATATATTGTCCACGTGAGATCTCATTTATTAAATTAGTTGATGCTTCTGATGTTAAAAAGTTGCAAAAATATTATTTGCTTTATTTGCTGAATTTGTTGAGTGGGTAAGGCCAGAGAATGTGGTGCAAATTGTAATTGTCAATGTTGTAAATTATAAGAAGGTTGGAGAGTTATTACATGAGAGATATGCCAATATCTATTGGTCACCTTGTGTTGCTCATTGATTAAATCTCATCTCAAAAGATTTTGGTAGCATGCCTCATGTCATTGTTCTTGTAAAAAATGCTTCAAAAGTAACAAATTTTATTTATAATTATGTTTTCATATTAGCTTGGCTATAAAAAAGACCAGGATGGAAAGAGATAGTTCATTCTGGAGCAACCCGATTTGCTATTTCTTTTGTTACTTTGAAGAGTGTCTATGAGCATAAACATGATTTTCAAATTTTTCTCATAAGTAAATATTACACAAACTCAAAATTGTATAAAACAACAAAAGGAAAAGAAGCAACTTCTATCATTTGAGACTCCAAGTTCTAGAATGATTGTTTTATAATGTAAAAGTTACCTGAACTCTTGATCATGTTAGTATTTTTCATTTATGTAATTGAATTTTTTATCAGTTATTAATAGTAATATTATGATATTTTTATTCTGTAATGTCTATTATTTTTTAAATAATTTTAGGTTGCTTCGTGTTTTTTACTCCGATAAAAAACTTTCACTTGAATATTTATATGATGGTATGTATCGAGCAAGAAAGGAAATAATGATTATGTTTAGGAATACAAATAGGTTATACAAACTATAGACTAATTCCATCAAGAATATATGGGATAATCAACTTCAATAAGGCATTCATGCAGTAGCTTATTTCTTGAACCCTCATTTCCAATATGGTAGAGAACTTTTGTAACAAGCATGAGATTATGCAAGGTTTGATTAAAATAATTGGAAATAAGGATATATGCCTAAAGAGTACATTGGCATTGAAGGAGGTCAGAATTTTTGTTATAATGTAGAAAGTTTTGAAAAGCCAATAGCCTTGACTATGTCAAAGAAAATGCAACCTGATAAGTTCATATATTATATTTTATTATTGTTTTATTTATACATGTATTTGAGTTGTTTCTTCATTAAATTAATTTTTTTCACCTAAATGAATGGTAGAAGATGCTTAGCTCAAGTGCTCCAAATCTACAAAAATTAACTATAAGGATTTTTAGTCAAACTTCTTCCTCCTCTAGATGTGAAATAAATTGGAGTGTTTTTGAGCAAATCCATACAAAGCAAAGAAAACATCTAAAGCATTAAAGATCAAATGATTTCGTATATGTTCAATACAACCTCAACTTAAAGAATGGGTAATATGTGCAACGTATTTCTAAATTGGAAAAGGATTATATTATATTTTTCATCAATATATGTTAATTGTTAATACATAGTTTAACTTTTTTATCATTATATTTCAGATTACAACAACAACAACAACAACAAAGCCTTAAACCCACTGCTTGGAGTCGGCCACATGAATCCTTTTTCTCCATTGCATCCTATTTAGTGTCATATTTTCATTTAGTTCTAGTAAATTAAGATCATTTTTTATACAATAAGCCCAGGTCTTCCTAGGTCTACCTCTGTCTTTCTTAACACAAGTCGAATCTAAAACATCTACTCTCCTAATCAGATCATCATATGGTTGACGTTTAATGTGATTAAACCATCTAAGACAACTTTCTCTAATTTTGTCCGTCACAGGAGCTACACCAACCCTATCACAGATATATTCATTTCAGATTGCATATGAAAAAAAAAAGTTATGTTACTTTTGATTACACAAATATTGAGATGATAGATTTTTAGGCAGTTGATGAACAACCTTTCCCTGAACTTAACTATGATGATTTAGCGAGTGATATTTCCAGAGATGATGTTATCCCACCCACTGAAGATCCCAACATGGCATCAAATATGCAAAATCAACTTAAGTTTCTTTTCTTTTAAATTTGAAAGTTTACATTATTTATTTGCTTATACTACACATCTAAAAAAAGAATTTTACATGTATATGGGAAGGTTTCAATGATGTTATAATTGAAACTATTGAATGTGATGATTTGGAAGCTTTCAGAAGAGTTGTGAACATATAAATTTTGGGGAAACAACTTCCGTGGAGACCTTCAATGAAGACGATTTTTTAATTTGTCATCTTTAAAAGAATTTTTTTTAGTTTTATTTATATTGATAAGTTTTATTTCTTTTGTTTTATCTCAAGTAAGTATAATTTTATGAAATGTTTGTCAAACTCTAATGTTTTTTGTTTATATTTTATTTACAATTCATATTTTATCTAAGATTTTACTTTAATACCTTCTGATTTATAGACTCGCTTGATGATCTGTATATTACCGCATGGAAAAGAAATATTGTTCACTAACGTGAAGTTTGATGTTGTTTGTTTCATCCCACCATCGTCGGGTTTACCTCGCAAAGAAGCATCAGAAAGTTGATATGAGAAGCATTTAACATGAGATCACATAAACATCTGTACTAGTACGCATATTTATAAACATGTGAACAACCAAGTGTATTAAATATGCAGATCATTCAACTTAAATGTTTGCACGTCAAACACTTAAAGCTTCACTTAGATAACACTCAATTCTTATGCATTTACATATCTCCCACCTAAACTTTCATATTCACCCATATAGTATATAAACCTTTGATATCTTATGCTATGAGCAATTTTTTTTAGGTGAAATACATTTTTCTTGCATAGATGGAAGTACCAAAATGTTGTGTGTGTAGATATAAAAATTTTATGTAAGATATATGTGGGCACATAAGAATTGCAAGCTTTGTATATGAGCCTTCAAACAATTTAAATATTTCCACCCAACTATGAATATTGTCATAACTAGTATTAAAATAAATATATGAGAAGATTAAGAAAACTTTAATCATTTGCATTCATGTCATTTTAATTATGCATTAAAAAAAATGTAGGTGAAAGTGAGATTTGTGGTGTAATGTGAGAGATTTAAGTTATATATATATATATATATATATATATATATATATATATATATATATATATATATATATATATATATATATATATATATATATATATATA